>NW_010582701.1:143639-190985 GCF_000705375.1 Tinamus guttatus
CGCACGGGAGCCCCAGGACGGCTCTCAGATGCGTGTGTTTGCGAGAGCTGAGTAGGGTTTGCCCCTCCATTTGCAACGCAAATCTCGGAGAGAATAGCTTGGCAAGCAAAGGAGATCACGCTCAGTGTCGTTAAATATCAGCGTCTGCAAGGGCTGGGATTCAGCTGTGGCAAGAGCTACTTTTGGGTAATTCTTGTGCTCAGTGACATCTGTGTAAGAGATCACCCGTCGTCGGTAACTTCCTGTTTTAAGACGTTATTTCAAAGTGTCCTTAAATATATTTAATGATGGTTTGCCTTATAATCGGCTGCTTTTGTTTTTTCTTAGTTCAAACTTTTAGGTGGGCGCTTAGCATCGGCGCTGAGCGGAGCAGAGCCCGGGCAGCCCTTCGTGGCAAGGAGGCTACAGCGCTCCTGGCCCTCCTAGCCCGCGGTCCCGCCAGGGAGCCTTTGGCAACCGCGCACTGTGACTGCAAAGGCAGGAGTTAGACCCATATGTGTGGAGAAAATTGCACGGCGTTGGATAATATTTTCAATAAAGGGATAAAATCCACAGGAAAGTGCTTTCTCTACTGCTTTGCTCGTGGTATTTTTATTCCCTTCAGAATGTTAGGAGCGGCTTGGAAAAGGGGGCTGCCGCTTACTGTGCCTGGCGTCATAGTGCTGCTTTACCTGTCTGGCCTCTAGATGCTTCCACCATGTATTTAATAACAATGTCTAACCAAGTAGCTTTAATAGTAATAGAGAAAAATAACAGGGGATATGGGCTTAAATGACTTCAGTTTAGATCTTGTCTTTTTTAATAATTTGAGGTATTTTCCATCATATTGGATGGCCTGTTTTGCATATAACAACTTCTCTGTAACAGACACTTTGAGTGATTTTGATGTAATTTTTGATACATTAACAACTAAAGGGAACTTAATGAGTTTTCAAAAACCTTTACTAAAAGTTAAAAATAAGCCAAAATGACAATTATAATAAGGATAACTCAGTTGCTCTTATTTAAATTCAAAAGTTTATTATTTTTTCATTAAAATACTTAATTACTTTGTAAATCATCTTTTCTGTATTAATATTAAAGTCCTTACACTACCTGGGTTTTGCTGCCAGAAGTCCCTGGTATCTGCAGAAAATGACAGGTCATTGCCCGGGTTGTAGGGAGGGTATGGACAGGACTCTCTTTAAAATCTCTTCAGATATAATCTGTAATGATTTGGAAGGGTGTTTTGTCAGAGTAGAATACATAATAATGAGCCGTTTTGACACTGATCTGTTGAAGAAACCTCTCCCAGAAAGAGATTATTAGCTACAATAACTTCTGCAGTTTAGATCATTTTAATTGCAATTGGACTGGGGTATAAAATAAAACATATATATATATATATATTTTTTTTTTCCTTCTGGGCCTTAATACAAAATGCTTTTTAAGTGCAGAAGATTACCTGTCTTGGTAATGTTTAGTTGTGTTAGTAAAGAGAGCACTCCTGATCTGAAGATCTGTCAGGTCATCCACATACCAGCCTCAATTGACTTTTGAATATTTTTCCATTAGAAAAGGCTCCATTTTATTTCCTCACTGAAGTGGCAGACTTTCAGCTTGTGCGGTTTTTCCATTTATTGAATTTTGCAATAAAAGACTTTTTAAAACAGATGTCAGTCATTGCTTAGGAGTGAAGTATTGTTGGAGAGCTCTTTTATTCTGCTCTTTGCGATTTATTATTTTTTGTGTAAGAGAAATCCTTCTCTCTCCCTCCATTTTAGTTTTAATTGTCAATTTTAGAGCCTTGACTCATTTTCTAACCTATAATCTGGTGTCAGAACAAATACGAGCACCAAACCCTGATTTCATAGAAATATTTCAGATTTGCCATTGTTCTCAGCAGGAGCAGGACTGGGTTAGATCTCTCAATTGTAAACCAGAAAAAAAGGGAGTGGATGAATTACAGAAACATGTTTCATATTAGCATCTTCCTTAGGGTGTGGAGTGGACCTGTTAACACTTCCTTAATGTTTAAATTTTATAAAAGTAGATGAATTTATGCAATGAGTAGTGTTCGGTATGGATTTGTTGTGCACAGAAAAAGCGGGTGTGAGGAGATGTTTTTTCCTTGCAAAAATCCAAATCAAGTGGAAGGAATGTGGAATGTTTTGGATCCTGATCCTGAAGCATGCATACATGTGTTTCCGTACACAGAATTGGATCATGACAAATTGAAAATCTGCAGGCCCTTTGATCTTTGCTTGTAACAGTTAAGCAAAGCACTAGTCACATCTCTGTGCATTTTAGATATACTTAGAAAATTCAGATTTCCATTTTTATTAATTGAACAGATTGGGTTTGCTCTCCATGTCTTTCAAAAGTCAGATCCTTTTTTTTTTTTTTGGTAATGAGGATTTTAGTTGGGTTTGTTTGAATGGTGTGATAGATTAATTCTAAGTTGTAAGAACGTTACCACATTGCATTGTAAACAAAATTGTCTCTCTGGGGGACCCATATTTTGCATAGCACTGCCAGGGCAGGGGGGGTAAGCCGATGTTAATTCATCTCAGCATTTCAGTGTTATCTTTGACATCAAAGAACATAGTTTCCAAAGGTGAGAGAACACAAAAGCATCCCATATTTATAATTTATAGGGGCTAGGACTGTGACCTAATGTAAACTCAAAGAGATTTAGTATAATAATATCCTTAGCTTGAGGGCAGCGTTCTCAAAAATTGGTGGATTTTCTCTTTTATCCTGGCTCAATCTACAATCATATTTCTTTGTTATTATTTCCTCTTAGCATTATGGTATGATTGACATTGATAAATATCAGGGGGAAGCTGAACTTCACAAAAAAACAGGCAAAAAAAAAAAGAAAAAGAGAAGAAAAAGAAAAGAAGAAAGAGAGAAAGAAGAAAGGAAAAAGAAAAAAGGCCTCATGCATTGTTGGCACAGAAATAGCAGCCACAAGAGCTCCTGGCTGCCTTTTATTTGCCTGCTGACAGCGAGCACAACAGGGATCTTGCTTCTTGCTTTTGGCCCATGTAGAACTGTAATATACAGCTCAGCCATGTATTTATTTTAAGGATTAATTCAATTCACTGAAGATAAGTGCTCCCAGCTTGTGAATACTTGTTAGTTAATGGAAGGGTACAGATGTAAGGATCGGCTCCTAAATTCATGCCAACAAATTAATACTGCTCTGTGGCACTGTCTTTTCCACAGGTGCGTGTGTGTGCTAGTACTGTTTGAACCTCACTGTAACTAATAGCCCATATGTAATTTGGAAGAAGAAATCTTCAATGGAAGTCCCCCAGGGAAAAAATGGGAAGTCTGTAAGTAAACAACTTGTCAGGCCTAAGAAAAGAATTATTGCTTTTAAAGTAGTAATTATTTTTGTTGTAATAAAGTGGCTGGAAAGTCTTAGAAAGCTACATGTGCTTTTAATGGTCGGAAACAATGAATGTTTAAATTAATTCAGAGGTGGAGGCTTATGCTAAAGCTACATTGCTTAAGAGAGCATGTACAGACTTACAAATACTCGTCTTCAGCAATTCACATTACAGAATGAGGATTGCTACTTTCTCTAAGAAATGTTTGTCTTGCTGTGTTTTAACATTTTCATCTGTTACCCAGTTTTCCTTCTGTTAGTGCATTTGAAGTTCTCTCTCTTTACTGTGTGACTACATGCAAAAATTACTTTTGGGAGAAGGTGGTGCACCTCTTGGCTGCCAAATCTTATGCACAGTGGCAAAGCTCATGTTTCTAGAAAAAAAAAAAAGTCTTTAGCAGTGTTGCAGTTTCTTGTAAATGGCTGTTTAAAAAGTCACAATGGTGGCAAATTTTGAAAACTGACTCTCAGGTATCATTAATAATGTTTTACCATAATACCTCAGGCACAGTCAAATGATTAATGTATGTTGTGGATTTGTGGGCTTAGTTTGTGATATCATTTTTGGCACCCACTGAACATCATAATGCTATATATACATGCTATTATTCCAGACTGTTTTAGCAGAAACAGAGCACATTAAAATTGCCCTACTTTTACTTTTAGTAAAACAACCCCAAAGCCTACTGCTTACTAAAATTAACTAGATTTATTTCTTGTATTTTTCCCATTTTTTTAGTTTCTACTTTTGACAAAGCTCTCTATCATCTCTGACTGTTTCCCTTGTATAATCCCTTTCCCTGATGCCTGTGTTAGTTTTTTTCACATAGCAACAGAGCAGAAAGAAATAAGCCACCTAATAATAACCCTTTTGTTTTGTGCTTTTATTATGTTTCTCCTCTGGTGTCATTTTTACTGTCTGAAGCAGTATGGCTCCAATTGTTTTCCAATATTCATTTATTCCAGCGTCTGCCTCTATGTGTCCATTTGGGCATTTACCCATCGCTGCTGCAGCAGGAGGTGGAAAGAACCAGTTGGGCCGAGGACTGGCGAATGGAGCAGTCCTGATTATAGCCTGGCGTTAAACCATGGTGCCTGTATTTGCAGTTGCAGTCAGAGTGCTGGTAGCACCACCCAAGCCCTGTCCTGGTTATATTCTGAATCAAGTTGCTTTTTAATGCCAAAAAAAAAAAAAATCTTGCGCTGGAGCAATCTGCATTTACTGTGCCTGCATTTTCTGCAGTGCCGCCTTTCCATGCACCCTGCAGACCAAGTGTCACGTGCTGACATGGACTTGGGTCCGGGAGTCGTGTCCTGGAGCTGTGTGTGGTGACAAACGTAACTGTCCCTCAGCATAATGGGAGCATTAAGGGAAATGTTTGTTCACACTTGGGCACTGCCAACACTCCTGTTGGGGTCATTCATTCCATCCTTCCTTTTCACCACGTGGACAGGGAGCCTGCAAAACACTTCAACTGCTCAAAAGTTCCCTCTGCATTACCCAAGTAGCCAAGGATGCTCTCAGGATTATCAAAATCTGAAGTCATAACTGTTGAATAAAAGGGCTGTATTGAAAAGCACTTAGGCTTTGGTAACTGTGAGAACTGGACAGCCCAAAGGTGTATGACACAGGGGAGTGTTACCACTGCAATATTCCACTTTTGTGCCAGAATGGCTTCTGATTTCAATGTCTTTTGATAGGTTTGACCTGGTGAGTAAAACCTTGGAGTTAAACCCCTCTTTATTTCCCTTCACCCCTAGCTAGATGGGCTGCTGTGTTTGCAGCAGTCAAGATCATCACTGAGATTTCTTAAAGCCAGTTGTCAGGAGCCAAAATAATTTCTGAGAATAAAGAGGGTGTGAGCACTGTTTTTGTTTATTCTGCTCTGTGTGTGTGCAAGAGAGGGTGAGAGATAGATTAACCCTCTACAAATACAATGCACAGAATGACGCTGTTTGTGGTTTAAGATCCCAGATGCATGCAACCACTCTTGAAACCTCATAGCAGACAGAGAAAAAGAGGAAAACTACATGACAAGTACCAGATAGATACCTTATTTTTGGAACTAGCCAATGCAATCTATACTGTGGAAGCAATTTCAAGCATCTGCGGGTAAAGTGGGAGCTTAATCCAGCAATTGAGGACTGAAAGTACATAATGTGTTAAGAGAATAGAGCTGGATGGGCAACAGATAAAGTACCAGGAGAAGGTTGAGCAGCCAGTACTATGAGCAGTGATGAGGAGTTGCTTTGCCACTTTCTTGGAGTAAGGTTGCTCTGCTAAGCAAGAGAGGGGATGATCCTCCATCCAGGAACGCCTCCTGCCAGCTTGCAGGCACGAGAGGCTGCCACAGGAACCCCAGAAAGCTAAAATCTGCTCTCTGTTATATTCATGCAGCTAAAAGGAGATTTTAGCATCCAAGTGACCCTTCTGTCACCCAGAGGAATGATGCTTGCAGGACCGCAATGTGTTTGGTTCACATTCTGTAGGATACAGTTTGTAGTTTGCTTAATTAAACACTGCATTTACTCCTTCTGCCTCTTGCTAGATGCTTGAGAAAGGAGCATAACTCAGATCTGACTCTGGCTAAGCAAAGGATATCAGTGTGTAACCCTACCTGACAAAGTCACCAATGTTCAATTTCTTACTTTCCAAGTCCAGAAAGGCTTTGAAGAAAAGCGTTTAGTTGCTTTTGCGGAAAGGTGGAGTGTTTTCTCCACATTTATTGTGTGTGGTTGCGCCATGACTAATGTGTAAGATGAAGGTCCACAGCAAAAATGGAACTTCTCAAGCATTTTTCTACAACGAATATATGGAGCTTGTGCCCAAATGATCAATTAGTAATTTAAAAGGAGGAGGACAGTGTTAAGGCCAATTCTGATTCACTGGAATTTTGTATGCCACTGGATTAGGAGCACAACAGCTCATGCTGAAGCTGTACCTGCTCGTGCGATGAGCACCAGTGCAGAAACATTGCTGCTGGATCACTTTGGAGTCTTTACTTTTATCTCAGTTTCAGATTACTTCTTGTTTTTTTTTTTTTTTATGCCAAGGGATGGAGGAGGAAGTGGCTGTTTTTACTCTCTTTTGGAGAGAGGGAAAAGACTACTCAAGTTTATATTAGAATACTTGGCAAAATGTAGCGTGCTCACTGTTTATAACGGGGTATGCACCTATATGAGATATGCTCTTTGTGTCTTGTCAAAATGAAGAAGGTGCCCTTGAATATTTAAAAATTTACTGTGGACAATATTTTGCTTATATCTCTGTATTGCCTTTCTTGGTTAAAGTTTGGTTTTCTATTGGAATAAAGCATTTATTAACATGCATCAGCATACCTAATATTTGGTATTGACTTAAATTGGTCATTGATTTCAACCAAATTCACGAATGAAATAGAGATCTCAAAGCTAACCGAGATTTTAATACTTCCTTTGATCTGGCTACTTTGATGATGAATCTTCATCTCAAACTGTCAAAATTCAGTGCTGTCCTCACTGGCCTTTCTATGGGTATCCCTCTTTACTTGACTAACTCTGGAGCCAAAATACTGTTGTTTGGTCTTTTACTGAAATCTGGAAGTCTGCGACATCTGCATTTTGAAGCGCCACGCATAGCTTACCCATCGTATCCCGTGCCAGATTTGGTGTATCGGTGCTTCTATCTCTATCTGTAGATAAGCCTCATTCTTCACCATCCTGATAATCACTTGCTTTGTGTTCCCTTACGCCTAGCTTACCCATCGTATCCTGTGCCAGATTTGGTGTATCGGTGCTTCAATTTCTGTCTGTAGATAAGCCTCGTTCTTCACCATCCTGAGTGGTGTTTTTGCCTGATAATCACTTGCTTTGTGTTCCCTTGCTGTCAAATTTCAGACTGCCTACTAGAGAGATTGTAAGGAGACCAAGAATGGGTCACAGGAGGTAGTAATCCAAATAAATTTCAAAAAAAAAAAAAGATTTAACATTACTGTGACATTTGTGGTAGGGCAAATCTCTCCCAAGCCCAACCTTGAATTGGCATAAATGCTTTGCAGAGACCTAGAGTTATCAATGTGGGACCAGCAGGGTATGACAAAGTCCTAGAGACATGACAAACACTGATATTCATGGCTGGGTATACTGGCTACACCTCCCTTAGAGGAACTTTGATAACCTTTCAAAAACTTCTGAAGAGACAATCTATAGATAGGAAGGCATTTGATTTTTCTAGTAATATTTTTAAAAAGTTCTTTCTTTTTACTCATTTACAAGATTCAGCAATAGGCAGTTTTCAGAAGTGAATATTAATGTGTCTTCAGTAACGCTTGTACCCTCCTGGAAAATTTAATGTGGCATTTCTTCCCCATCAGCCTCTTTTTGGATTCTATAATGTAATGAGGCCTGAAGTAGGTAACGATGCTAGGTTATTGCTGTGACCATACCTTTCATCCCTATCCTGGCCAGGTCCACACACAGCTTTGGCTCATAGCTGAAAATTCTCATTGCAAAATTGCACACAAAGAAGTATTTTCAGGAGCGAGTTTCTTTCTTGGTGAGGGACTCTGCCATCTGGAAAACACAGTGAAGACTCGGAGGCCCTCAGCAGTCGTAGTTATATCTAAACAGCGTGAACCTGATGAGCCAGGAAAGGAGGTGCTCCCCATCTGCTTCAGCAGTTAATCTTCTCAGATTCCCTCTGCGCCCCGCAAACCTCAGCTTTCTCTCCATGCTTTGGGCAGCCCAACTGCATACTTTGAACTCCTGGCTCCTCCTTGCTCCACACCAGACCCTGCTGTCCCGCATACTGCTGCTGCTCGGTCCCTTATACCAGCAAATGGCGCCTGCATCAAAAATTCACTTCATTCCTCTGCTAACAGAAAGATGCAGGGCAAGAAGCTGCTTTCAGCAAGAAAAGGAAAAAAAAATCCAGCACCTGGCTGCAGCAAAATAATGAATTTTGCAGCAAACATGCTCGATTCTGTGGAATCTTGGAGCAGTGCCAGCCTCCACGACCACAGAAATGCTGAGTCCGTGGGGCCCTCGGCACGATGGCTGGGGCTGTTCACATCTCTCTGTCTTTGTCTCGAGCCCATTGCAGTCTTGCTCAGGCATCGGATTTCACCCTGCTTGCGTTTTCAAGGTTATCTTCTCAAGCAGAAGGACTAGAGAGTTCATGGCACTTGCAGGCAGGCCGAGGTGCAGGATAGAGCACAAAGTCTACTAGGAGAGTGGGTCAGAACACGTGCATTTGAAGTTCAGTTGAAAACACATAGTCGTATCACCTTCAGCTGTGGATATTCTGCATGCTTATGATACCTCAGCTCTTTGGAGATGGACACAACACTGCATTTCCTTCTGTGTTAATTTGCTATTCTGAATCAGCTCAGAATCACAGGTTTTAGAGAGTTCTTCCAGGCGATACATGGCTAGCACTATCCAGTTATGATTGAAACAGAGCCCCTATAATTTCCTCACCCCTTCCTCTCCCCTTCCTTTCTCTATCTGAAATTGGTGGAATATTTCAGCTATAAATATACAAAAGCAACTCATGATACTCACTAAATGTCAAAAAATGAATAGCCAGAGCCGGCTGATGCATTTGAATTGTAATATTTGTATGAGCCTCTGTGAGTCTGTCTATGGTAAGCGATCAATAGATCAGTAACTATGAGTAGATTTTTTTCCTTAAAAAAAGATTGGTAGTGGAAATAGTCATGAAAATTATAAGCTGTTTGTGGACAATTTGTAGACAGGAAAGCATACCTTATTCTCTTCAAACTATTCATTCAGCTGGGTTTAGAATAACACCACATAGGAACTCTTGTTACTTAAGACGTATTTTTCATAACCCATGGCACAAATCCTGCCTTCAGCAATAGCAGTATCAGCGACAGAAGTAGTTCTAGCTGCAATTCACATGGAGATAACTCTTTGCAGAATTAGAGCTCAAATATAGTCCTCATGGTATCTTTTTGTGTGTGTGTGTGAATGTTTTCTAATTTATTACCAGTTATACAAGCAACTAATCCCACAGCTAATATATTTCTGTATCTCAGTGTGTTTTGCACACATATACTCAGTGCTAGCATTGTGATCATGGCTTTAGGAGGAATGGGGCTGCAGGAAAATGGCCCCACAAGGATTTGGTTGGGCTCAGGCAAGAGGTGTCACCACTGATTTTAGACGCATTGATTTTAGGAGCTCTATTTTCCTCAAGAGGGTGAATCTCTGTTTTTTATTATTGTGGAAGGCAGTTTCAAACTGCCTTATAAAAAAAATGGGATAACTCATCTGACAGTTTCCTGCAGATACATACACTGGTCCGTGTGAAGTCTCTTCTTGAAGCTTTGATAAAGTTGTAGCTTAGCCCTTAACAGTAAAAAGTAAACTGCCAGCGAAGTTTATTTTCTTTTTTACTAGGTTTTCTGGACCATTGTTCCGCTTGAGGAGCCATGTTTGTTGGTTTTGGCTCTGGGACTTTTCTTCCTTAAGGATAAACTCTCCTTAGGCAGTTGTACAACTATGCATTAAAGGACTGCCTAGCAGTTTATTCACAGCCTAAGCTCCAGCAGAATTCAACTGTGTGACTTCCTGGCATAAGCGGGGGTGCATCCGTAATGTAAATACCTACTTGATTTTGTGGAAAACCAGGACGTTTTTTGTTTGTTCTTGTAAAACATCAGCCTTCTCTGCTGTGACTTGGACCCTGATCCAATTTTGTGCTTTCATGGACATTTTTATATTTTAAATTTTTTAATTCAACCTTAACTTTGCTTACAAGCTACAGCGCAGAATAAAATCACATTACAAACATTGTACTATTAGATTTTATCACCATTTATTTCTTCTCGTCTGCCCAGGGATTTCTACATGTTCAGTAGAACTAATTTGCAGTCAGACACTGAGGTCTTCTAGAAGGCCAGCAGGCTCCACAAACTAATTTATCCAAATAACCAATCTCTCATAGGCCAACCGTAGAAGGACACCAAAATGGCCTAAGCAGGCAAAGCCCCCTTTTGAAGTCAGGAATGTTTTGACTGACTTGAAACAGGCGGCAGGAATGAAGGGATAATTTTCAGTGACCCAGGGGACTTTTTTGCCATTTTCAAATATTAGGTAAAACAAAGAGAAATTGCTTGTTCTAATTTAGAAAGACTTAGCAATCCGGAAGGTAAGCAGACTAAGAATAGTATGCTAAGGTAGAGAGATGAAGTTTATTCAATGCATCAAGATGCTGTGCCTGTGTGTATAGTATTTATGCACGCTGCTTTACTTACACACAGGCATATACCTAAAACATTCTTTTAATTCTCTCTTTTTGTTCTTTAACATATCTAATAAAGCAGGGTATAATATATCTATGCAGTATTAAGTGAATTACCTGAAACGTTGTTTTTGAGTACATATCACATTTCTTGAAATGATAATTTCTAGTTAAAATGACATATTCTTGTTGCTGCTGAAAAAGCTGGGGTATTCACTCAGCTAGAAGGTTGTTCATGACCTACCTGTTTTCTAACACGTCCTGTCCTGGCATCATTCAAGTAAAATCCTCTTAATTTTTAAATAAATTTTCTAATATAAAGTATGCTTGCAGACATAAGGGAGAAGTATTTTGATACCTACCTAAAACCCAATTCTCTATGAATACTGCTCAGGAGAGAAGGAAATGTGGCCATTTAGGAAGGAAATGAAAACATGACAGTTTCATCAGCTGCTTGAACATGGGTGTGCAAGAGAGAAATGAGCAATTTTTCTCATCGGATTTCAGCAGCTGTTTTAGAGATGTGCTTTTGAGAATTTTCTATCAACCAAATTTACCATGCAGAGTTATGTGCTTGGTCCAGCCCTGTGCTTAGGTATAAAACTAACCCAGACCCTGTCTAGCTCTGAGCTTCTTCTCTGTGACATTGACTCACAGATTAGCTGGGACCTTTTGGGTGAAAGTGTTGTCTACAAGGATGAATTGCATACTGCCAGTGAAGCTTCTCTACCTGTGCTTCATAAAAGCATTTTTCTTTAAAACAGTTTTAACAGCTTAAATGCCGTTTTCAATCTTACATTTACTGACTTCAGATTAGAGGATTTCTGAAACACGATGTTTAAATTAGTGTTGTTTTGACGTGTTTGTGTGTATATGTATGTGTGTGTGTATGTGTCTGTGTGCATGGAATGTATTAAGATTAAATTAGGTTATGTTCCAGCTTTTACTTGAGAAACATAATTTTGTTAGCTAATAATGTTAATGCCAAGATTTTGTCATATTATGTTTACGTATATGACTAAAGCAAAATCAAATTATATTTGCTAGAGGTAAAATTAGTCAGTCAAGGAAGTGTTTATCACAGGAGCAGTTAAAATTCAGGTTTTGTAGGCTAGAAATGCTTCTCTGTTTCTTGATGCCTTGCTTTATCTGTGTGTTGTCTAGACTATCCTGGAAGGGGTTGGCTTGCTCCTGTTGAGGTCTGTGCATACAACACAGCAGTGAAGTCTGGCAGAGAGCGCAGAGACTTTGCAGGGATTTCTCATCAATCATATGGAATTTGTCATTCTGACGTTTTGGTATTCAAAGCCCTGTATTCCACCACCAGCATTCACAAAGGGTGAACTTCTTTCCATGGTGGCAACAATGCACCTATGCAACTGTTGAGGGCAGCAGATGGGATAAAATTTCTTCCCAGCTCCTGTGGTGATCAGCTCATACCCCGAAGCACAGGATTTGATTATGCTGATCATAGTTTACAGAGCTATAAATGTTGTTGTTGAGTTTTGGCCTTGAGTCACTGAATGAAAACGCTTAAAGATAAACAATTGCTTATTTTCTCTCTCTCTTTTTTTTTTTTCTGTCTTAAAAGAATAAGTAGGAGCAGAAGTGATTTCAGGCACACTTTCACACTATCTTCATGCAGCCTGGTCTTCTTAAATATAACCTAATTGTTACTTTTGGGCAAAGCGAGCAGATATTCCTTTTGCTTAAGTGCAATGTTCTTCTAAAAGAGAGAGCTTAGAGCATAAGCACTACTTGGGTGCTCGTAGATTCAGGTCTTTGTGAGTGGTGAGTGGATTTTTAGTACTTTATATGTTTTTAGGAAAGTATGCCTGGTCTGTATTTTATTTCATTTTTATTCTTAATAATTGCATGATTTCGATGTTTGACCACCCTTTTATGTCTTTAAATAATTTAAAGGATCTAAAAGGAACTCTGTGCTCAGAATCAACTAGTTAGATGTTTATATGCCTTGCTTTCACCTTCAGATATTTGTATATGAAATAAATAGGAATCTAATTCAAGAATGTCTTGTTTCAATTTTCTTCTTTAGATTGGAACTTAATTTCAGGGAGAGGGGTTTGGAATAATGTATATTTAGTGAGAGGCTGATATGTACATGAGATTTGTGAGATTTATAACAATGTTCTGGGAAGGGAGAAGGTGTAAGATCCATGCTTTACTTTTCTCTTTTCAGGACTGCTTTTTGTAAGGCATTATAAACACTAAGTGGAATAGGAAGGAGATTTATATAGTGTGCACACTGCATAAATGTTGCCGTCAGTCCTTGGAGTGGCTGCATACTGCCATTAACTTTTCTATAAACAGAAGACAAGCAAACTGCCAAGCCTTGGCAGCACCGGACACCAGCTCTTTCTGTTCTTAGCTTGTCTTGTTTATTGTTGCTCAGAGATTGCCTTTTGTTTGCCAGTGTTGCATCCTCTTTTGATCTTTAGGAGCAAAGAGTATCTTGCACTTCGTAGTAGCTGGACTCTCCATCATATCCTCTATTTCTTCTCCATCCACGATTTCAAAGGAAAAGATAATTAAAATTAAAGTATAATTAAATTGGCAGCAAGGACAAGATAATATTTAGGCAGAAACTCATTTGGGGCCAGATAGGAAAACAAGACCCTTGTATCACAGCTAGAAGACAATTCAGTTTTGGGCTGGCAGCAAAGTGAATCATCAGTGTAGGTGCAACTGCATTGGGTCAGTCAAAGTAAATTAGCTTGTTGTGCCGCCTTTGAAAGGGACTGGCAACAAAAGTTAAAGAAACAGTAGAAGAAACAGAAAAATATTGAGAAATCCTACTTTTAATATCATTTGCTTCCCAGGAACTGAAATTTAAAAACTCGCTAGATGGAGATTACAACCAAATCATATTTAATGCTGTCTTTCATTAAGTCACTTTTATTTGAATTTGTTTATACTTTATGCTGCTGCAACGGTGAGTTCCACAAGTTCATCATGCATAGAGTAAGAACTTATTTTTGTTGTTTTAAGAGTTTTTTGCTTGTAAAAGCTTTTCAGAACTCTAAATACACTGCAGTGACCAAATCATCCTTAGCCAAATAATCATTAACTCCTTACAGAAATGCTGCTAATCTCTAGGTTATCTTTGCAAAGCCATGCTTGCAAAGCCATGCCCTGCTTTCTCTTTTACCTCATATTCCCATGTGTGCACCAATTCTGTTATTTATTATAACAGCCGAATTGATCATGCTTCCATTCTTTAGAAGTGTCAAGTGAAAACCACTTACTCTGGGTGTTTTTGCTTTCTGTTTTATCAATCTTCTCCAAAGATTCCTCTGCTAATACTTTGATTTAGACCAGTCAGGAAGCTCCTTAACTTTCTGCATAGTGAAGATCATGCAAATAATTCATTTAGCTTTTCTGAAATGGCCCAGTCTTGATGGTGCATGTCTTCAATGCCACAGGCAAATACTGGCTTTTCACATGTTTTCCATGGTTTTAATATTAATCTGTGTAAAAGCAAAAGTTTCTCTCTCTCTCTTTTTTTTTCCTGCTTTCTCTTAATTATCATTTAACTTACAGAATTAAACCCTTTTCCAGTTTGCATTTCGGATATTTAGCTGTAATGTTGTAGCCCATGGAGCTTGATCTTCAGATCTTGCTCCAAAAACTATGAAACTTTGTGTCTCCATTCAGGCCATGAGTCCTGTGCAGACGTCTTGATGTCTAAAAGAGCACTGGATGCCTTGTTCAGGCAACAGAATTGCTCCCAGTATCTTTTTATTTTATTAGTCTTTTTAACTTGCTATTAAATTGTTCTTTTATATCCTTATTGTTGTTACCTCTGCAGAGAAGAGTGAATGTGCTATTGTACATCGTTCGTCAGCTACAAGTATTGCTCACTATTTTGTTTATAAAAATCCTTGGTTTAATGAGATCTACAGATCACATGCCTTATATTTAAAAATAAGAAAACAGAAAACATGGAGATTGAGTTTCATCTTGACTTTTAAGAGACACTGTTGAGAAGCACAAAGCACCTTCCAAGAAACTTTGTATTTGAGGCATACTCAGTTGCCAGTCCTCTGAGTGTGTCCACCAGCATCTCCCAAAAATTTTCACCCAGACTTTTAAGTAGAAGTCTGGGTACCTCTTTAGTTTGTCTAATGTGCTTTTCTGGAGGATTATGGCGACTTGATTCCTGTAGGCAGCAACCGTAATTGCATCACTATAAGGTAGGGCAGGGTTCATCAGTGTCTTGCCCCTGGTCAGGCACCCCCTCCTAAGCTCTGACACTTCACTCTTGCCATAGACGTGGATGCTGATACGGCAGTGCTCTGAGCCCAGTAGAAAGAGAGGCCACGCAGGCAATGGGATCTCTTTCTTTCTCAAGTCTAAAACAACAACAAATAAAGATATTACAATATCCACAAAGCGCCTTTCAAAACCCGGGACGAATAGTTCTTGAATTTCATCCTACTGCTTATTTGCTGAAGGTAAACTCTCAAAATTGCAGCAGGAAGAATTAGATCACAAAATTGTAGGTAGATGGTACATAGATAGTGTTTTTGAGACTCTCTGCTTTCCGTATAAATAACCACTGAAATGAAGATGCAAAACAAGCAGAATATATTTTATTATTTAATTGTTTAAGAATAATTATTTAAGAATATACTTTATTATTTAAGACATCAAATTCTCATAATGGATATAATGGATGGATTTGTGTGAGATTTTCAGGTGTTGTTTTTCTTTTTGGTTTTCAGAAGTACATGAGACTGAGTACCCTGTGACAATATGTGACACTTTGTGCCAATGTTTTGCAAAATAAGTTGCTATCATGCAAGTAACTTTTACAGAGGGGAGGTTTTGTAATCCTTGCAAATGTGACAGTACAACAATAATGTTAGAGAAATACTTCTTCTTGTGGCTGCTACAAAAGGGTGGTTTGAACAGGTAAGCTGCATAACTGTCACTGAAGGGATCCCTTCTCCAGCTGAGAATTGATGTGATGAAGTTTTGTGTTTTTACATGAGTTGTGCCACATTTGGTGCATGAACTGGTTAGTAGAGATAGCTGCACCTGAGCAGAAGTGTTGGTACGGCAGTGGCAATCTAAAGAGTTTTGCTTTGTTTGCAGAAAAAAAAAATAATGAAGCTGTGTCTGTCTTTGAGACCAAAATGATAGAATAAGAGCAGGTAAAATAGACTTGATTTTATGTGCAAAAGCACCCAGGATCTTTCTCACTTACTCAGTTCAAAAAAGAATAGTTTTGAAACCGAAGCTCTTTATGAATTTGTGTTGAATTTAGGTCAATAGTTTTGACCAGAAAGCCAGAAACTGGGGACACTGGCAAGTTTGGAAGATAAAATTTCACTTCCTCTTTACCCTGTTGTTCAGTGATTTTGTTGTGGGATAAAGGGTCATCCTTGGTGGATTGGTTTGGAGCAGGGATATGAATCAATACCTGGCACTTTCCAGGGTTGGCCTAGGCACCTGACTACAGGTATCTGAAAGGGGAGTTCTTACAGTAACCTGTCCCAAAGGAGCAAAGAGGAAGGTGCTTTTGTGGGAGATGATAAGTTTAAATTCCTGTTCTAATCAGGCAGAAGTGGAATTTAAGCTCTATTTTGACTTGCTTGTTTAGTAAAATAGTAAGGGTGGTAGAAACACTAGCTCTAACCACCTGCCTCTCCTCTTGCCAATATTTTTGTTAAAAGTTCTTCCTCAAAAGCTTTTACCTCATTTTGCCAGTCCTATGGAAATTATGGAAAGTCTTGATCTACGAAAAATGGTTAGAATTTGGAAAAGTGGGAACATAGCCTTGAAGAAAACACTCGCTATTTGCAGCTGTGTGCATCGGTTATTAGCTCTGTGGTACACCCACATGCACACATATGTGCACACACACACACAAACACATGTTTACCTTTCAAATCTAGGGAAAAGTCAGAGCTTCATTCCAGTAGGTGGCATGGAGAAAGAAAGAAAAACAGGCTCTGACTAGAAGAACTTGCAGGTTTAGTTTATTGCAAGACATGGTGGAAGAGTAAATATTACAGTTGTGAGCCTTCCTGCTCTGAAAGTGTCTTCTTAGACAAATTATGAATTACTTCATTTAGTCTTTTGAAAATATATTCTTTTTTTAATTAAAATGAATATAATTAATACCCTTTATAATTTAGCTAGTGACTTTGTTTTTCCTTTTCTCTTGGTTGAACCAATGTGCTAATTGAAGAATGGCCCTAATCCAGGGCTTGATTCCTGTTGTTAAATATCACTAGCCAATGACATCTATTGATCCTCAGGCTTGAACTCTGAATTTGTCTAAGAGAACATAAATCACATTCAACCTGCTGTGAGAAACTGTTTGGCAGAAGGGAAGAGCAAAAAGACTGAGTGAGCCAAGACAAAGAAGTCTGAGTGAAGAATATGCCCAATAACAGTAGAATGGAAAGGGAGAATCATAGATTAAAACCAAAATGCTGGAAATCACACTTTACTTCTTGAAATAATAATGAGAAGATGGACTGTTGCATTCATCTCTGCTTTTCAGAATCTCTAAAATTAAGAATACACTGAATGCACCTGGTTTGACATGAAAATCATGAGTCTCAACCATTGACATGGTCTAGAACCAACAGCATGGACTGGTAGTTCAGCCACCCTGACTTCTGTCCACTCAGTGTCCTCAGAGCCTGCATTGTCCTGCATTGTCACTGGTGAAAATTTTGAGCTTGAGAGGGTCTTTCCAGGGCATATCTACATCATTATTTCCACAAGCTGTGACTAAATATCAACCAAGCTGTTTGGTATAAAAGACATGGGGTTCTGCTCTTACCTTGAGCACTGTTTTTCCTTCCTCCACTTTATTTCCCATTTCGATCATCTCTGTTGTCTTCTGCTCAGGCAGAGCCTGTCCTAAGTGACCAACATGATTTCTTTAGTAACTTAGCTGTCAGTCTTTGATTGGTGAAGCTGCTTAAAGAAAACCTCACACTGCTGGATGCTAGCACAGTTTGCTAGGTTCAGCGTGGCTAAAAAGATCTTGAGCTGAGCTCAACCTCAGTCAGCTAGGACACAATTAAAAGTGAGTAGGAGACACAGAAGCTGTGTTTTTATGTGAATTGTGTTTTCTTTCCTTTTTATGAGTATTTTCTTTGTTCTTCAAGAATAGAAGATTGGACACAAGCAGTTATTTCAGCCTCCTCCTTCCATGGAAGAGTTAATCCAATGACATGTGGGTTATATTGACACCACAAAAAATTATCCCCCTCATGATCCTACCCATGGAATTTTTCTACAATATTTAAATATAATATAGTGCAAGTAAGTGGTATTAATATTCCTTTTCTATATTAAAGGTCTAGACAGACTGTATGGGAATATGTTGCTCTGAGGCAACGTAATGACTCCTCAGGACTCCTCCAGGAATGGCAGGTTGTATTGACTGCTTGTGTTTGCAGCATGAGAAATATCCACATAACTCCTTTGATTCCCCGGGCCTCTTAGTCCTTCAGACTCATATGATTTAAAGAAGTATCCTTTACAGAACACATACATACATTCCATGTTTTACAGCAGTTATCTATATATTATGGCATTCAGATGTGGTAGAGCAGGGCTGAAACTTTGGAAAGCAAGTGAAAACATTGGAGGAGAAGGTGAGCAACCTTTACCATGAACCACTAATGTGCCTTTGTGTCCAAGAAGACCAATGGTGTCCTGGTTCGCATTATGAAGAGCATTGCCAACAGGTAGAAGGAAATGATCCTCCCCCTTTACGTAGACCTGGTGAGACCACATCTAGAGTGCTGTGCCCAGTTCTGGGCTCCTCAAAAGAAGAGAGATTTGGAGCTGTTGGAGCAAGTTCAATGGAGGGTGAGTAAGATGTTTAAGGGACTGTACAACAATTCTGGGCAACATGCTCTCTAGGAGACCCTGCCTGAGCAGTGGGATTGGAGTAGACGAACTCCAGACGTCAACCATCCTGTGCTAGAGGGGGAACTCCACTGTTTAGTGTAATGGAGTGGAAGATGACTCAAATCTAACACAGACATATAAGTTTGGAAGAAAGAAAAACAAGTCTTCTGCTCTCTCCTTTAATCTCCAGATGAAAAATATGACTTTCTCTTCCTACTTTCCAGGCTTCTGTTCTTCGTTTTCACATTTCCCAGCACAATATTGTTTTTTATCAGTTGAGGTTTGACACATGACTGAGGAGCATACCAATTATGTCTTAAAAATTATTTGTACTTCTGAGCTCTCAAGACTTGTGACCTGTCATAAAGTTCAAAATACGTGTTAAGCATTTTCCCAGAATGACTTTGAGAGGTTTAAATATATACCTGTCCTCTGCTGCTTAGCTTGATGACTATTTCTTACTTCAATCTAATGCCAAATTTACAGTGATGCCTGTTATGTCATCCCAAGTCCTCTCTTTAAGCACTGCTGCACCTTTGGCTTTCCTCCCATCCCTTGTCAGCTTGTGCTAATAATAATTTGTGAATCTCAGCTGATTTTGTCCAAAGGCCAATATTCTTCTTGGGCTAATATTTTTTTTTCTAAACTCATCTTATTCAACAACTGATGTGTTCCGCAACTCTTTTCTCCCTGCCAATGGCTAAGTAGATAAACATTTTTTTTTCCTTCTAAACAGTATGCTGTTACTAGGCATTAGACACAACTGCTAGAAATAGAACTCATGCCCTTCCTGATTTTGCTGAGCAGTTGTGAATAGCTCCTGTCAAACTTAGAGTAAGAATGAGAATAAAATTTAGGTAGCTATTACTGTTGTTACCTAGGGAGGATGTTGGACCTTTGCTGTGCCCTTTGCTAAAGAAGAGATTGACTACCACAGAATTCTTAGTTATTTTTCTTAGTCTTATAGTCTTAGTTATTTTTCTTCTTAGTTCTTAATACCGGTTTACTTAGAAAATGTTTTATGGTTAACTATCTTTAACCCAAAATCCGTATAAGATACCAGTTCAGAGGTTTTTATTATTCTGCCTGTAAGTCTTGAGCCTCACTGAAGAAATGTAAGAGTTACTTTGAATTGTCAAGTGGTGCTGACAAACCTGATGGATTTTGCAATTCCACTTTTGTTTTCTGCAAGTCATTTGTAGGTATAAAAATAAGGTTTGATTGAATTAAGTGCTAAAAAGTGTTATGTAGGTCTTGTGTAGGTCTGCCAACAAAAACAAACATGAGCGTGATTAAGTGTGTGACAGTGGTATTAGTCGAGCTATTGAAGCTCTTAGAGGCATGCTAAGCAAGTACAATTAGAAACACAAACTGGCTTACAATGGAGGGTGCAGGTGCTGGGCTTCTGAATTGGGGATTATCTTGTTTCAACAGACTTTCAGTTTAACACTCACAAAGGAGTTTTAAGGCTTTATTATTTTTAACCTCCTTAAATCTGTCAAAACTGAAGGAGTGGTCTAATTGGCTGTAACATTCAGTGTGTTAAATATAAAATCTTCACACTAACCCACTGCACTCAAACTTTCATTAGAGATTTCATGATTGTTCTACTGACACTTTTAAAAGATCTAAGACTTCAGTGAGGAAGAATCTAACTTCCTCTGCTTTGAGATGCCCTTGTACAATTCAGCTATCTCTTTCTGGGGATTGCTCACTGTTGAATATGATGGTTATATGATGAGGAAGGTTGTATCATTGGCAGATGATGACCTGAAATTTGGGCTATATGAATCTTATCTCTGGCTTTGGAGCCCTGTAAACTCCTTTCATAATTGTAGCAATACCATGTAGTCTGGCTCTGCTTATTCTTTATCTGAAACATGGGACAGAAATGCTTTGATTCTTGCCATATTAGTCTAATTCATTTGAGTTAGTTATGATAAACTTGTGTTTAGGTGGAGTAAGCACTGCCTTACAGTATTTAATGTTTCCTTTTGAAAACTGTGTGAGAAAATGCCAAACATAAAAGCTGAAGTATTCAAAGCTTTCATGAAACAACAAAATACTGTTCCTGTGAATGTCTATGCAGAGGCCCATAGCATCTATAGTCCACTGGGCAGATCCAAAACACCTGTGGACTGACTCTATGCTTTCTCAGTGATTAAGATGCAGAGTCTAGATTTGAACACTATAATCTGCCCCTGCTGAGTGGGAGTTATGTGTACACAGCCAAAACCACGAATTTGATGCAGACTTTTCTACTGTGCTCTGGGAATGTAATAATTTTTTTGTGAAGCATATTTCTGTGTATGGTTTCTTCCCCTTAGTAAGCGTACACTCACTTTATCATGAAATATATAAATTTTGAGCCATTAAATTTTTTGAACAATTGACTTCTATAGCAGACTTTGACATTAATAGATACTGAGTACATATTTAAGGACACTTTTCAATGTTTATGCTTATGCAAATAATACTATATGAACAGAGGTCTATGTGTTGCAATTTTAGTGCTAGTGTAAGAATCTGCTGATTAGTAGCTTGATGGCTTTTTAAACTATGCACATTTTAAAACTAAATTATTTTAAAACTAAATATAAAACTATTTGCCACATGTATTTAATATATTTATTTTATATTTAGCTATGGTTCCTCTATTAATCTACATTTCAAATATTAAATGCCTTCCTAATGGCAGCTGCCCATTCACTTGTACCATGACTACAGGCATGTTAAGTTCACAGTGGAATGTCATGGAGAATGCAGATAATATATTTAGTTCCTGTCACCAGACAGTGTAAAGGCACCAGAGCGTCTCATTCTCAGAGGGAAAAGCTAGCTACTTTCACTACAATGTTCTTCAATGATAATGTAATTTGGGTGTTTTTAAATGAAGCTTTAGTCAAGACTCAGAACAATTTTGCCTGTAATCTTAAGTATAATGTGTATCTGAAAGGATTTTTTAAAAATAATTTTAAAAGCAGTGGCAGGTAGAATATTTAGAAGAATAGATATTTGTTTTTTGAATGCTTTGATGTGCGTAGTCTTTATACACGCCCAAAAAGATAAATTGTAGCTGGATCAGAAGAAAGGAGAATTCGATATCCAAAAGATCAGAAACAAGTCATTTAAAAAAAAATACAGAGAAGTTTATGGAAGAAAAAACTTTCCCAATAGCATAGTGCAAAGCTTATACATATTTCTAGAAAATTGCAGCTGTCAGGCTTTCATTACCCTAGAAAAATGCTGTGTCAGGTGTTACAAAGTTTGGCCATGCTTTTAGAAAATTAATAGCTTCCTTACATCAGATGTGTTAAATAGAAACATGCCTGGTTGTGTAGCCAGTTGTCACATTTTGATGTTTCTGTTGAAAGTTGTTTCTTTTACTGTATAATTTATGTTCAATAATTAAACAAAGAAGAAAGAGACATTTTGTTGTGACAGTGATCTTCATGCACATAAAAGCGATTATAGGATGAGACCAACGTTTGTTATGCCCGTCTTGCTGTAGTAAGTTATGTAGTCCTGAGAGCAGTTGCTATTCAGTCACAGTTTCAGGTGTGAAACAATGAGTACTGCTAAATAGCCATAAAAATAAAATTTTGCCTTGCTGAATTCATGTATATCACTGATATATTGTGTTCATTTGTCAAAAGAACAAAGTGACAGTCCGCAGAAATGCCTTATACTCATACTCTGAGTTTCAACTTCACCCTTTCCAGGGCCTAAAGTTAACCATAGATTACACCTGCATAAACAGTTTAATCAGATTTTATGAAATTTGTTTTTGCATTATACTCTGTGGAGGTGGTCATATAGACACTTATTGCCAGATAGCTGCTGAATTGTAGAAAAATTTGTGATAGGGACCTCTGGAGCTCATCTGGTGCATTCAAAGTGGCTCTAACGACACCAGGCTGCTCAAGGCCTATCCAGCCAAGTTTTGAATATCTCCAGTGATAGCATGATACAACCTCTCTGGGAAACCTGTGCAAACTGGACACAATTACGCAGTCCAGATGCAGTCTCTCAGGTGACAAAGACAGGGGAATGACTTTCAGATAAATCCCTAATCTGCTGCTTACACTCCTCCTACTACAGCCCCATATGCAGTTAGCCATCTTCACTGCAAGGTTGTACTGCTGATTCGTGTTCAAATTGTTGTCTAGCAGGATCCTTTTCTGCAAAGTTGCTTTCTATCTCGTGAGTCCATGGCCTATACTGCTACATGGAACTTTTCAGGCCCAGATGCAGGACACAGCATTTCCCTTTGTTGACTTTCATAAGGTTCCTGTAAGCCGATTTCCTCAGTCTGTAAAGGCTCTTATGTGTAGTAGAGCTGCCTCCCAATTTAGTATCATCTGTAAACTTGTTGAGAGGGCACTCCATCTCATCTTCTTGGTTGTTAATAAAGACATTAAACAGTATTTGCGCTAATATCAGTTCCCTGAGAGGTGCTACTAGCAACCATTTGCCAGCTGGACTTTATATTGCTGATCACAACCCTTTGACCCCAACGATTCAGCCGATTTTCCACCGACATTATCCTCTACTTGTTTGACTATAGTGTTACTGTGGCAGATGGTGTTGAAGGCTGTGCTAACGTCAAATTAAACACATTCACTGTTCTTCACTTGCCCACAGAGTGAGTCATCTCATCATGAAGGCAATCAGGTTTGTTAGGCATATTTTGCCTTTATTAAATCCATGCTGACTGCTTCTAATACTATTTTTGTCTATCAGATGTCTGGAAATGTTTTGCAGAAGGATTTGCTCGGTAATCTTCCTGGAGACTGGTGTTAGGCTGACCAGCCTGTAGTCTCCCAGATTGTCCTTACTGCTCTTCTTGAACATGGGGGTGCCCTTTTCCAGACATCAGGAAACTCCCCTGATCATTTTGACCTTTCAAAGATAATTGAGTGGAGTTGCAGTGGTATCAGCCAACTCCTTCAGCTCCTTTGGATACATCTCATCTGGTCTAGCGGATCTGCGTGCACCCAACTTTTTTGTGCTCTCTAATTTGATCTTCCTCTAATGGGGGTAATATTTTAGTCCTACAAACTCTACTGTTTGCTTAGCATTCTGGGAAGATTGAGGGCAAACTTTACCAGGGAAACTGAGGCAAAAGGTATCAGTTACCTTGGGTTTTGCATGTCCCTTGCCCTGTACCCCTTTTAACTGTGGGCTCACATTTTTCTTATCCTTTCTTTTGCAGCCACTGTACTTGCAGAAGCTCTTCCTTTAGCTATCACTACTTTCAAATCCAGCTAAGCTGTGACTTTTCTACATCCATCCCCACACACTTAGGCTGTGTTTCTCTGCTTCCCCCACGTAACCTGGCCCTGCCTCCACATTCCATATACTTCATTGTAGTCTCGAGTGCCTCATTTAGCTCTTGTGGACTTCTGCTATTCTTCCTCAGCTTCCTGTATGGCCAGTGCTTTGGAGGTTGTCATGGACCCCTCTTGTCACACGGGACCCTGCCAGGCAGGCCCCTGAACAAGTGAGAATCTTCTTCTCTGCTTGATAAGAAGATCTGGATAAATGAGGGAACAGGGTTGAGTCATGCCAATGAGATGAGAGTATTATTGAAAATGTGGGCTGGTTTCACTGTAGGATATGTCAGAAGAGGAGAAGGAGGATGTGGGTCTTGTCTACAAGCTGGCAATTCTATCAAGGAATGTGGAAAGGAAGAAAAAGAGATGCACTACTTCCATCAAAGACTACTGCTGATGATCATCAGAGCTGCTGTTGGTACTAGCTGATGACATTAGCAAGCTAAATTTTAGAGCTGTGATTTAGACAACCTACTAAATGAAGAAGTTGGTCACTGCAAATAGCATATAGGGTTTGCGAAAAGTGGCGAGGACTTACTGTCATTGTCAGCCCAATGTGTAAAGATATTAGGACAAGAACTCCCTCACTTCTACTCAAAAAACTGTGATTCGTTGCAGTTTTCTGACAACAGTCGGCTCAAATGTGGTGTGGGGCACACAGCCCCTACCCACTTCACAGCTGAAGGGACTGAAAACCTGGAATTGTTTCTTTCCTTAATAAATGGGCATATCAACTTATATCTTTACCCTGATCAGATGCATAAAGGAAACACACAAGTGTTGGTGCTTTGAGAGCTGCTTAATGAAGTTTTCTCCTTGAACTTCTTCACTTTCTCTTTTTTCTTCATAACAAATGATTTTGTAATAGTCTACAAATAAAGGAATGTATGTGGTTGTTATTAAACTCTATAAAAATAAGGGGAAATTGCATGTTGTGTAACAGAAACTTACACTCCTATCAGTGTTAATTTGCTTCCAACTTAATATTTCTTTACTGACAATATAAACCCACTTAAAAATGAATAAATAAATATATGTAAAGAGGGTTGTATAGATCTTAGTACACTTGTTTTATCAGTGTTCCCAGAATAACCATATACATGATTTTCCTCACTTTAAACCTGATGCTGAACCCAAATGCATGCGTAACAATTTTTCACAAAGCCTAAAGATGTAAATCTCTAAATTCTTCAAAGAAACAGGACCTCACATGGTTTTTAATTTACTGCTTAAGTCAGGAGACATTGTAAGCCTTAGGAAGTAATTGATTTATTCAGACTCTACTTTCCTAGTTTTTCATGAAAATTAGTTTGTTTATTTTAGTGTAAATTGGCTAGGAAAACATATGGCGTGAGACTTGAGGCGTAGAAAAAATAATAGTGTTTTAGTTTTTGCTCTTGACTTACTAAATGAGAAGAAGGTAAAAAGGGATGTTATCACTATAATGTTATGCACTATAAAAATTCTTCGTATCCCTTTTTAAAAATGTTCCTTGATTTGTTGTTATGTCTGCTTGCTTTCACGGAGTGCATAGGCTCAATTTCATGTTGTCTCGATGTGCAGCTATCTGGGCAGCTGTGCTTTCCACAGAGCAAGGGCTTTCCATTGCCCTCCAAGTGATACCGGCAATAAACAATCAAACCTTTTCAGCGCCCATTTATTGGCACCATTGGATTTTACTAGGAACTCAAGTGCTTGGGGTGCTCTTTGAAGAGATGAAGCACATTGGGAGCGCAGCCCAGGCGAGGAAGTTGAGAAGGGAGCAGGCAGGTGGCATGGCAAGTTGGAGGGCTGGGGGAGTCCCCAAGGATCTGAGGTGGAGACACAGACCAGCAGAGCCACCCTTGAAGGAGCAGAGTGTCTGGCACCAGCTTTTGGCCCCAAGACTTCTTAGTGGCAGAAAAATGCTCCCTTTGGCAGCTCTGCCACTGTCATACCGACGGATTTGGGATTGCTCCTTTGTCTTAGGATGAGGGAATGGGAATGGTTTTCCGTAGCCATTTTTACCCAGGAGCTTCAAAGGAAATTGTTTTAAATAAATGAACATTTGCGTAGTAATGGGCAACATCTAAAGCTGGCTGAATGCCTGTTCAAATGCGAAAAGAAATAAAATAGTAAACATGAGTGCAGACTGTAGATGTCTTGTTAGGTTGAAAGAGGAAATTGATTTAAGTGTTTTTTTTTTTAACAGAGGAATGCAAAGTAATTATTAAATTTTGAATGACTATTGTTTCAGCGAAATGTTCATTGCACAAGCCCTAGACTTCTGAGAGCCTGATAAAATTGCAGCAATTCCTGGGGGAAGTTCTTGCTTTTGAATGACCAATCATTTTATGTCAGTCTTTCTAATTGTTAATGTTTATGCCAGTAGTGTGTACAAAACAGCAAACCACTTTCGTGGCAACTTTAAAAAGCTCAGGCTAAGCTATGAGATTTGATAACCACAAAAACTATTTAATGCAGCTAAACTAGAGGACCCAAATGTATTCACATTATGCGAAGAAGAAAACAAATTCAAAACCCACAACACTAAAAGAAAAAGAAAAAGCTTTTCTTTGCTTCATAGGAAACTTATGAGTCTGCACCTTTTATTTTGAGGATCTTTATATGTATTCTGTTTGTGTCCCCTGTCTGTGGAGAAAGACAAACACGTTTAAATGAACGAATTTACTGATAAACCATCAGAAAGAATCTTCTTCAGTGGCTGTCAGTTGACCTGCTGTTTTTAAACTTTTTCACACCAGGTTTCACTTTTGGTGAAACACACTTGGGTAAAAAAAGTGCATTCCATAATACTTATTGATATAAGTAATTGGGTTAAATGAGATGGAAAGATGTGTAGAAATCTTCCCACTAGTACTGTAAGTATAACTCTATCATCTAGTGTAAATGGATCTCAAGTTTACTTACGTGAAAATTGATCTATTAAGGTAAATTTTGTTCTAAAAGCTAATCAAATTTTAGAAATGTTTATACTGAATCCCCCACTTTTGGTCCTCTTGCACTTATCTTTTAATCTTTGCAGGAGCAAAGTATTGTAATCACTAAAAATCTTAAAAGTCTTGATTTGGCAGATCACATCTCCCAGAAGGGAATTTATAGAAGGGAATTTTATACTTCTTACCTTTTCTAGATATCTGATTGAAAGAAAATTGAGAAAATTCTGCTAGTGCCAAGACTCATTTTTAAGTTGATTGACATTTCTGAACCCCAGCCAAGGTGATGATTTGACTGACCATTTGTCATGCTCTTGGTTTTCTATTGTTAGAAGCTGATTTGCAGTTGTGAGCTTTACTTCGTTATAAGAGATCTTCGTTATAAACCAAGGGTAAATGGAACATCTCAGCCTTACTATAATTAACCATACCAAAGTAGTGTTTTCGCAGATATTTTGTTTCTATATTTTTCTAACTATTACTAGTTTGAACTGATAGTAACAACATATAAGTGATTTATGTTAGCATCTAGGGGCACTGATCACAGACAACGTATGCCTAGGTGAATGAACAAATGTATAATTATTTTTAATGACCAGACCTGATATGAAAATTTTGAGTGAATCTAGGCCATGTTTAAGTTAGCATTAGTAGTGACTTCAGAGGGACCAGTCTTGCATTTACAGCTCTCTCTCTTTTCTTTTTTTTTTGCTTTCTTGAAATAAGTTTGTGGACCAAATACCTCCCTGTTCTGTAATTGCCAGACTGTGGCAGTTACACACTGTGGGATGTGCCAGTTTCCACCAGTTGATAATTCGTCTATACAGCATGAGTCTATAGTTTGAAATGTGTCAAATGAGTCAACTTTGAAATGTGCATTTCAAAGACCGTTATTTTTAATTATATCAGATTAAAAGTACGCCTTTGAATGATCAAATTTATGAAGCTCACTTTTCAGGCATCTGTCTGCAGTGTGGATTTACTAGTGCATAAAAAAAAAGCTAATATTAATAGTAGATGAAACTTCTTGAACTTTACTGGCTAAAAAGTGTCGAACAGAAGGATAACATAATTTAAAACAACAAAAAACAGGTCCCAACCAGCAACTAAAAATGACAGAGAACCATAAAATTTTTCATATGTCTTTTATTGTTAATTTACTTCTTTGCTATACTAAGCTGTCCTAAAAAAATGGAATGTTAGAAGTTTATTAATAATTCTGCAAACATCTGTAACTCTCGGATAATCAAAATTGGTCACATTTCATCCAGACATTTATGGGCCACACTCTTTATGGCCAGGTGCCACATTCCATCACATACACACCTGAAAAGGAGTAAACAGCATCATAGATCGTATACGATAGGATTTTATATTCCTTTATACTCTCTCTGCATTTATGTCAGTAACTATACAAGTGCAAGGCATTTGGAGGAATGTATCAGAAAGGTAGTTTTAGTCATCCTTTTCCAAATGAACCAGAAAGGACAGGCTGTCTTGAGGACCAGAAAAAATGTTTTTCTGGTCAAGCCATGGAAATAAAGAGGGATCAGTGACCTAATTAAAGAGCAAGAATCCTTCCAGCGTTGACGCCTAGTGCTCGAATGTTCTTTTTATACAGGAAACTCGCCTGCCTGGCTGCTGCACAAATATTAAAACAACTCTGTGTGAGACGAGTTTTTTCAGCATCTGGTCTGCAGCACCATGGGACAGTAGCTAAATCTTTGCTATGCCAGGCCTCCTTGTCAATCTTGAACCTAAACATAGCAGCCCATGTAATAGGATGTTTATTAGGGGAAACAAATAACTCATGTCTTGAGATAAGCTCCTAACATGAACCACATTCCTCTTGCAAGTTACTGTAAAATGACTACTGTGTTTTTTGCCTAACTATATTTCTCCAGGAAGAGACTCTGCGTGCCTGCTAAAGTCATTTGTAGCCTTGTCCTCCATATAAATGCACGTCAAGGTTGAATGAGATAACTAATGAGTTGGACTACTTCATATGCACACACAAGAAGAGATGTAGCTCCAAGTTTCCTTCCTTTAATCCTTGGTGGGTCACTCTGATTTTCATAACTTTTCCTTTTTCTGCTAACAAACTGTGTGTTTCTGAAACCAAAGAGCACGTATAGATAGGGCTATATATCCATCCATATGTTCAAATCACGTCATTGACTTCATTAGCACACGTGATTTTGTGATTCACTCTGGGGCAAAAGGCCTCCATACAAGACACTAGTGCAAAATTAAAACAATGGTTTCCAACTTTTGCAACTTTTGACACTTTTTAAGTAAATATTTTAATGTCAGAAACATAGCTAATAAATCAAAAGTTTTCAAAATCACAATCAGAAAGTATGCTGTACTCATGTAGCAGATGTTTTAAAAAGGAAATGATCAAATAAATTAAAACACTGGAAGACACTCTGAGTTACATAATAGTTACACGTATTAAATCAATCAGGACAAATTGCAGCTGAACTAACATAGTCAAAAACGAACTCTCTATAACATACTCTTCACTCATTGAACTTAGCTGAAACATAGCAGAGAGGAATGAATAGCTTGACAAAATGCAGAATTGTTACCATGGAAGAGATATGTTTGGGATTCATTCTTTCCATGGAAGAAGATGGTTCAGTTATGTACAGCTAAGAGACAAATTAACTTTATCCTTCAGTTTAAATCTGGTGCTTTTTTGTAATGATGTTTAACTCGGAGACAATTTTCTGCTTCTCTTATCTAAATGCTTATCTATATAGGAAGGAAGTGTGATTTACTCATAAAGAAGACATTGTGGATGTTATTAGAAATCACTTACAGTCTGTGTAAACAGCAGGTCTAAATGTTTTTCTCATAAATGCACATATAAGCACCCCACTCAGGACTTTTTTTTTTTAATTTAATAATACTTTCGCTTCAAGTAGATGACATAACTATGGTCCTGTAAAATTGAAGTCTTAATAGCCTAATATAAGTCCCTTAAAATGTGTCCCCTATGTGCCCCTTTTATAACAACTAACGTTCCAAATTCAGATCTCACTGTATTATCTAAATTAGGAGTCGATGGACTGGAACATGCAATTTTATGATTCACTGAAATATTTCAGTAAGTATTCATACCAGACTGCTACAACACACAATCTCAGAAGGGTATTTTACAGTCTATATTTATTATAGATTCTAAAGAACAGAAAATACCTGCTATCACTAAATCTAGAAAAGTCAGAAAGGCAACTTTCTCATTTTTTAAAAAAACTGAAATTGGAAGACACTTTAACATATATCAGATCAAAGCAGTTTGCTAAAGACCAGCGATTTTATTTTATTCTATTCCAATTTCACACACACATGCACACACGTCCCATCTTCAAATGTCAAAAGCATTTGGATTTCATTGCTGCACCTAGAACTTAGAAGTTCAGATGTTATTAACTGTTGGAGCAAAATGTTGTGAGATGGCAGGGAGAGAATGGCAGAAAATATCCTGTTTGTCCATAGACTTGCATTGTGGATTTTATCATGGTAACAACTACCTAATTCTCAATGTCGGGAAAAGATGTTCTCCAGTCATTCATCCTGGGAAAGAATGAGTTCCCTCATCAAGATGCACATAGTTGGAAATTATATAATGTATAAAACTTTTGCCACAGAAACTATTTTAATTAAATTTACTCACTTAGGAGAAAGCACAGAAACAGAAATATGAATTGAAAGGACTCCTTTGCACTATGTGGCATATTTTCTATCAGTGATTTAAATAAAAGCAAAGGCTTTGTGCTGGTATTTCAGGGGGAGGACTTTATGGTGTGAAAATGCTTTGGTGATTCCTCCACGTGTTCTTAGCTACATCCTACCAGTAGTTGGAACAACTGGGACAAAGGAAGGACAGCACAGAAATGTCCTATGCTTTTTTATGATTTTGAAGAAGGACTTCAGCTGAATCCTGTGGAGTGAGGCTGCTGAGACTGAGTAGATGAACTGTTTACACTTAAGTTTAATTCTTTCCAGGGGCTGCAAATATTAAACCAGAGGAGGCCACACTTCATTCTAGGAGCCACATCCTGAAATTCTTGTGGATAGAGCGCCACATAATACACATTTCTTCCTTAGGAGAATCAGGGACAAAAGGAGCGTGATTTCCAGATAAGAAAGGATGGAAGAGTCTCAGTATTCTGAAAGAGCACTGAGAAGAGTACAGTGCTCTATAGCACTGACCTGGCTCACATCTGAGCCCTGAGGCAGTTGAGTCATGTCTGCTTCTGCAGGCTGAATCCTCCTGGGTACAGCTCACCTGGCAGCTCAACTAAAATCTTGCTGTTGACCTCTCTGTTTAGTCCTGCTGTAGGAAATCCCTCTGTACTGCTCTGAACATCCACTTCTGTCATGAATCACATTTTGGCCAGGCTTATCTGATTGTTTTAAGAACCTGAATCAGCCTAGGCATCAACTTCAGGGGTAAATTGTCTCACTAAAATCAGTGCAGTTACCAACGTGCTGAAGTAATGGCTCATGATTTAGGACCTTCCCTTAATAGATGAATAGAACAGATTGTAGTGGTTCCATATGTCCACTCACTTTCATTTATTGAAAGGTACTGCACCTGCCACAATTCAGACCACATTGCTTGCAACATATTAAAGAAGTCCACTAGAAATAAGAATATATAGTGTGTAGTATGGTAAGACTCAAGACTTTGTTCATCTGAGAATATACACTCCATATAGCAATGAAATAAATCATTTTTGTTGTGTTTAAAACTCTCATATCTGGAAAGCTGGATTTTGCTATTTTTAGAACTAAAGAGTTGTTTTCAGAGGACTTAATCAGAAGTGGGACACCATTTTGTAGAAACCCAAAGAAGGTAAAGTTCATTCTCAACTACTGTCGTAGTCTAAGTGGAAATACTAAAGACAACACAAGAAAACCCCTGCTCTTTTTTGTCGTTGTCTGTAAAGGACATTATTTATATATTTCTTTGTGAGGCCCCTTTGAGACTAACATTTGAAATATGACTGAGAAGAAAATCAGCCTTTTTAAACTTTCGATAGTTTTTATTTTTTCTTCATGATATTTTTACTACATTGCATATCACCACAATATTTCAATGACACTAACTGTAAACTAAGCAATTTTAACAGAAACATAAATGAGAGGAAATTCAAGAAATCATTTTGACTCTCACTGGCTCTGAAGCAAGACCAAACCCTCTAACTAACTTAGTACCTGTGGATGCTGAAAACCTGTGAAGATGGACTTTACCACCTTCTCAGTTTCCACAATTTCTTATAGAAGGAGAAACCTGGGTATCCCTGGGTGATAGACTTTTGCGAATTAGAAAGGATTTATCCTACCTCTTCTCATTTTTCCCCTCTCTAGACCAACTGAGTTCTTTAGATCATTCCTAATAACTCATGTTTCCCTAACTTGACTGTTTCTTTTGCTTTCCTTTTGAGATTCTCCATCTGATTCACATTTTTTGGGGGTGTTTTACCTAAGACAACCTGAGACCAGAAAGGCTGGAGTGGAGATGGTGAGATTATTTAGCCTGTTTTGCATTTGATGTTTCAGTTTATCAGTTTTGTTTTCATTTCATATGTCATTTCAGTTTATTTCTGTTTCTATTGTTAAAATACACTGAGCATTTTTTCATACAAATTTCTTTGACTGAATTTGTAATCTGCTCTAAACCCCTTTCTCTAGGACTATGTATCCTGCAGTTACCTTCTTAACCTGTGCAACTGCCAGGTTAGATGTTCCAATAGTTGTTTTACATATTATCATATAATTTTAATTTATTATAATTAAAATGAATTAAAAATGCAGGCACCATTTTATGATTTGACAGGTGAAAGATGTTATAGAAGCTTTCAGTTAGGATCTTTAAATCCAACTAATGTGGTTGAAATTGAGGTTGAAATTGAGGGAACTGCTTGCATACTGCTTGCATACACTTGTTTAGCATGTGTTTATATCTTTTGAGTACTAAGTCTTTACTTTGAGGTCTTCAGGGAAGCAATTCAGTCTGCTTTCCTCCCTGGAGCATGTCTCATGCATTATAATAGCAATAAATATCGAGAAGAAAGAGTATATTTGCTTATTCCAGTAGATTGGTATGCACAAAAAAGGCTAGATCCTCCCAAAGTTCTAAGTGCCTGCAGATTTCCTTAGCAAATACTTCTGTTGTCTGATGACCTTTCCTTCATTAATATGAATTATCCTTGAAGGTAGGCATTTTTCAATCAACAGTAATTTGCATATAATTTATCAAGAGAAAAGAAAAGCAAAATAATTTTATTTAAAGATTTCCCTTTGTTTTAAGTGTCATTAGCAGTTCTGACTAATCAGATTTTTACAATCTCATCAGGCGCTTTTAGAAAATCTCTATGAACTCATCTGGAGGATGCATTTATTCCTAAGTGTCCTGTATTGCATTACAGCACAGTAACGAGTCACCGACTGCTGCAGATGTTTATGTGAAATGCAATTAACACTCTGCCAATTTAGTTTTTATAGGGACACAATCAATTTTTATTCATTTTAAAGCTAGAATGCTTTCTTTTATTGTGTGCTGCCCCTTTGCTGATTATATAGCTAAACAAATTATTCTTCTGTTTGTAGTAAATGGGAGTGTTTAGATAGACAGTACTATGGCATATTACAAGGATCACATGTAATTTAGGAATTAAAATTTTGGTTTATGTAAAATTAGTAAGAACTAAAAGCTAATTAAAAATATTTCTAAGTACCTGCATTTTTAAAATCTAAAATTTTAAAAATATCACACAGAAATGTGGATGATGGCATTTATAGCTGTTTGTTTAATGAAAATCTTGGTCTTGTGATGTACTTATCCATGGCAGGCTTGGCTTTCCTTAGAGGAATAGATCACTTAGCCTGGTCAGGATCGCCATTAACAATGAAATTTTCTTGGACACTTGATTTAATGAGTTAAAGTAATTGTAGTGAAAAGCATACATTATTATACAATAATTTTTACTACCTATAGAATTTCTAAATAAAGGGTATGTTCAACAAACATAGGGATATTGTTGTAAGAAAGGGCTGTCAAAGACTTGAAAAGGATGGAGATGTCTGGATTGTCCCAGTTTGACAATATTATTTGGCTATTAAGGGTAATGTCAGATCAAGTAAACAAAAGACAAAGGGAAGACTGGAAGTGTCATGATGAAAAATGAAGAACGCGCCCTATTTTGAGCAAAGGTGTCTTATGCCCATGCAGAAGATATTTTTTTTTCCTAAGACGTCATTCCACCTTAAATATCTCAGTTATGCTAACTTCAGCAGTCACAGGTAGATTCCCCAAATAGGTCTTGTGTTCATTAGTCCTCTATTGGAATCACATTTTCTTATGTTGTCCTTTCTGGTCAGACTGTTTTTTTTTTTTTTTTTAACCTTCCTTGGCAGCTTTGTTGGGATATCTTTCTCACCTTTAATAACAGTTTATCAGTGTCATTTCCTATCTGCCCTTAGCCTACCACTGGGATGGCCAGGAAAATGCTGTCATGTGTGCTAAGTTGCTGTCCCCTGGCATTGTCCATCTGGGAAGGCTATAGTTGAACCCTAAGATATTCCCCTAGGCTATCCTCATGCTTTGTAAACCAGCCATCTCAGCACTGTCGCTCAGGTAATCCTAAGGCTTCTCTCTTGATAGATCCCCCTGGTGACATTTCTTTTGCATGGTCAGTTCTAGTTTTCATTCTTCAAGTTTTCCACCTCCTCTCCTATAATTTCAGTTCTTACGTGTCCTGTGACATTTTGCTATTTCAGTTGCCTTGCCTAGTCATCCTTAGTTTTCCTCTTCCACTGCCTTTTCATCTCCTTCTTGTGCTTCTCTTAGCCCCAGAGCTTCTCTTCTCTCTCAACAACTCTTCTTTGCATTTAAATCAAGTTTATCCTTCTTCAACAACTCTATCCTTCTTCAACACAATGTAGAAAACAGGAAGGGAAGGGAAAGATTCTTTAAAAAAATGTTTAAGCCAAACTATATGCTAACTTCAGAGAACATCCCACTGGGACTTCCCTAGAGCGTGCCAAGTGCGGGCAGAAGCATCCATATGCTTAACCTGATAACATGTAGTCTATTGCCAAGTCATGCAGCTGCCATGAGCTGCAGTTTTCCAAGTTTAATTACTTATTAACAAATTCATAGGAAAGGTCAAAATCACTTCCTCAACTTAAATTTCATGGTCTTGCTCTAGTCCTCTTAAAAATAACCAGTCATTATGAATATGGATGGAAGTATTTTCTTTTTTTTATCCTTCTTGACTGTATTATTTTGACCAAATTGTTGCCAGACATGACATTTCTCACCAACCAGCCTAAAACTTGGGCAACCCAAGAACACCTAAATTGGGGTAAACAATGGTTAGATTCGATTGGAATGCTATCATCTCCAGCTAGAATTTATTTTTGTTTACTTGCTAAAATAAAATTTAAAAGCATTTGTGAAAAATAGCATTCAGTAACATAGTTACATTATTTTTTTCTGTAATAGTAATATACATTTCATTTTCATATATATTATTTTAGCAGATCTTTTTTCGGAATGTGCTGTGACACTTGGTTTCCTAGCATTTGAAGTTTATCTATGCTTCAGTTTTTTAATCTCTAGCAGCCAAGAGAGTCTAAGCTGGAAGGTCGTTTGTTCTCAGACTTCCTTGCTAGCCTTTTGATGACAGACTACAAGGCCCTTTAAGTATTTTTATAGTCCAGGTCACTCAGACAATGCTTCCATTACATTTACTGAAGATCAGAACCACCTGTGCAACTATGAAAGTACTGTAGGAATGTTCATCCTACATGCATTTAAAGCTCACATTTACCTCCTCTTAATTTTTGCTGACTTGTCTTGCCCATTTCTGTGGACTTCCAGTCTAACTTGAGATGTACAAGTGCTTGTAGAGGCACTTGTCCTTATACTTCCTTGTAGTTTTGTAATCCTCCCAAAGCTGATTTGCTCCAGATGCAGTTACTGCACTCTGCTTAACGTTCCTAACCTGATCCAGTTAAGCATTAATACAGAACGTTAATTTTAAAGCCATAAGCAAAAATAATGCACAAAGTAAAATGCATGAGTAATTGTCACCACACATAAACTATTAAAAAACTTAAGAAAAGTGTTTTTCTTTTTTTTTTTTAAAAAAAAAAAAACAGTATTCAGGTCTCTATAAAATGCATCCATTAACTTTACAGAGCATGACAACACAAATCTAAAAAGATGTATTTATAGATTATAACGAGTCCCTTCATTTTACAATTGACATGGAAGGATAATCATTTATTCAATGAAAACAAACTTGTAAACATTTTGTTTTATTTTTTCAGGTGTTTTTATCTGATCTGGCTTGCTATGAAAAGTAACAAAAAACTGCAACCAAAGGTGCTAGTACTCATAACTCATAGTTTAACTCACAGTTTTCTTATGCCTCCCTGCAGACAACATGAAGGCTTCTTGTTTCACTTCTTAAAATTTATTAGTATTCAAGTTCAATGAAGCCTAGATGAATAACTGCTAAGAATAAACACCCCTAGGAAGTATGAAGAAGGTGAACTGTAGAACTTGCTCTTACACTTTACACAGAAATCAGATGAGATCCATTTCTGCTTCTCTTTCATGTTTCTCGTGCTGTTTTTCAAAGGAAATGGTAAAATGACAATGACTGTTTTAAGCAACACATTGAAGTTGCCACAGTATTAGGAGACAAACCATTGTGAAGCAGGAAAAAAATGCCAAAAATGACCAGTAAGGACACTTTAATGAACACTTGAATGCACCTCAAATGAAAAACAGATGTTCTTTGTTAACTTCAGTAGTAACCCTTTTATTTAGATTGAGGAAATTGTACCTTCATTGAGAACAGAAAGCAAGGTTAGCTGAACTCTTTCCAAGAACAATGCATGTATATTTTTTAATGTTTAATAGGTGATATTGTGAAGGTACGTTCCTGTACTTTTCTGAAACTTTATGGCATAATTAATATCACTGATATGAATAGCAACCTTTAGCACCATAATTTTATGATTTGAACAGTACAGATCTTTATTTAAGGAAGACTGTAACACAATTTGCTTGATAAACAGAAAATGTTTCTTCAAAATAATTACTGAAATATTACCAAAAAAAGTGTTTCTTTACCCTTTCATTGCACCAGAAGGTAACACAGTAAATAATGTGAGACTGTAAATGAAGTTTGATTTTCAGCAGTTTTGATTTAATAGATGGCAAATAGATGTCAATAGACTCTTTTTAATTATCTTTTCTTAAAGATCTAATGGGACTGCTTAAGTCTGACAGATCAGCCACTGCAGGAAACTAAAAATTCGCGGAAGGATTAGTTGCGGTGTTTATGTGTATATCTGTATCTATGTCTATGGGTATATCTATATCTGTATCTATATCTATATCTATAGATATGTGTATCATATCTATAAATACAGAGAGAGATTGTGTATCTATATCTATATAGAGAGATAATGGAAGATAATGGTAGATAATGCAAATCCCTGCTTTGTGCTCGATACTGTATGAGCAAGTTTCTTGTGCCATCTCTTACCTTTCCTATTAGAAGAAATGGAATTGGAGGCAGAGACACGTCCTGGTGGAGCTAACTTCTCAGTGCAGTATCATTCACAGACTGTACCAGTGGAAGCACAGGTAGGCTCCCTCTTCTTTTCGATGGAGAGCCAAGGCCTACCTCGGGATAGTTTATTCAGATACTATTGGCTTTGGACATTTTTTTTAAAACAAAGAAATGAATCTCAGTTTCCTGAGAATGTGTTACAAGGTTGCTTTTAGTTGTCTTGATTGATCTCCATGCAAAATTGTTTTGTTCCTATGGCTGAATTAGGACTAGACTGGGAACTACCTGGGGACATTTCATCATGTTCTCCAACAGAACTGAGAGTCCCTTATAAAAACAGAACCGACCAAAAGCAAGCATTGTTTATAACTTTTTTTTTTGGTATATTCTCCATTTGAGAGAAGAAATCTTGTTTTTGTATAGAGACAAAAGTGCAAATGGATATTATTAGAACAGCCTTGTTCTTTGCTGATTTTGCCATGCGTGTAGTCCACCTTTCTATTTACTGTATTTGTACAATAATAAGAGAGGACATGGGAGAGGACACCCTCTTTACTGTGAGGGTGACAGAGCCCTGGAACAGGCTGCCCAGAGAGGTTGTGGGGTCTCCTTCTCTGGAGATCTTCCAAACTTGCCTGGATGCCACCCTGTGCCACGTGCTCTAGGTGTCCCTGCTGGAGCAGGAGGGTGAGACTAGATGATCTCTAGAGGTCCCTTCCAACCTTAACCATTCTGTGATTCTGTGATCTATCACTGGCCGACGTTCCAAGAACATGGAAATGGTTCGTTTGGCTTTATTAACTAGTTTGCAGACACTAGAAATCAGTATGTGCAAAATATTGGAAAGACCAGTTTCATACTTATTTTCAGAGCCTTCCATATCTGCCACAACATTATAGTTTTCTCTCAGTGTTTGTATCCTTCTAGGGGAACTGGCGACTTGTAGCTGAGTTTCATGAGGCTGAAGCTTTCATAAAGCCTTAGTGAAGTAGGTTCTACAGAGCGTTCTGAGGATAAACTGTTGGCAAGACATGTGGCATTCCTTGAGAATCCATGACAATTTTATACATAGCATTTTGAGATTTTTTTCCCGTTGTATGTAGTACACCATATGTAAGTACGTACTTAGAGACCAAGTTTATTTTGGCTAGAAATAGAGGTGGAAGGGAGATGGAAAGCTTTTTTTTTTTTTTCTTTTTTCTTTTTTTTTCTTTTTTCTTTTTTTGTGTGTGTTTAAGAAGGACATTGAGCCATTCCTACTCATTCTCAGACACTTCAGGAAAGTCAGTGGAAAGAAATGCTATATGGGTGAATATGTGTGCAGTTCCGGGCTCCCTAGTACAAGAAGGACATTGAGCTTCTAGAGAGTGTCCAGCAGAGAGCAACGAAGATGATTAAGGCACTGGAGCATTTGTCATATGAGGAAAGACTAAGCAAGCTGAGCCTGTTTAGTCTGGAGAAAAAGAAGGCTTAGAGGAGATTTGGTTAACATGTTCAAGTATCTGAGGGGTGATTGTAGGGAGGATGGGACCAAACTCTTCTCCATGGTGGCCAGTGCCAGGACTGGGTAGGGGCAGGTAATGGGTATAAGTTGAAATACAGGAAGTTCCACATCCACCTGAGGAAGGACTTTCCTGTGAGGGTGACAGAGCCCTGGAACAGGCTGCCCAGAGAGGTTGTGGAGTCTCCTCCTCTGGAGATCTTCCAAACCTGCCTGGATGCCACCCTGTGCCACGTGCTCTAGGTGTCCCTGCTGGAGCAGGGGGATTGGACTAGATGATCTCTAGAGGTCCCTTCCAACCTCTGTTCCAACGTTCTGTGGTTCTGTGATAGAAAAGTATGGGAATGGACAGGAGTAGATCACTGGGTCCTTTTTAATACATGGAAAAGTGAGAAAGAATTTGTGTAGTTTCGATTATAGATACTGATGAAGAAGAATGACTAATGCATAGCGACAGAGAGCTTTTTGAGCAGATGTGCTGAGTTTTGCTTTATAACCTCCTAATGGTGAAAGCTTTCGTTTGTGAGATGCAGTCCAAGTTGCACAAGTTTTGAATAGTTCTATTCAGAGCATCCGTCCCAGGCCATAAGCAGCAAAAATATTAGTGTTTTGGTTTCTTTCTATTTTAAGTAGACTTTGTCTCCAGCGTAACTGAAGTTTTGCTGTTCATTATGCCAACTCGTGTGTCTCAGAGAGAACTGAGGTCATGGAAATCAGCTGGGGAAGGATTTCACAGCAGCAGGGAGGAGTCCAGAAATGGCAGTAAGGCTGTAGCATTTGATTGGCTGTTGTGGCCTATTAAACTTATGCTTAGGTAAGAACTCTTTTGAGGTATAAATTGGTACTTTGAGAACAGAAAATTATTTGGGGTTCATTTATGGCTTTTAAGCTCTATCATTTAAAAGGGTAAATTCAAGTGCTGCTGTTCATTGTTTTATACAAAAGCCAGGCTGGAATACTGATTCCTGTAATTTGTGACAGTAGTAAAACAACTGCTCATCTGGGAAGTCATTTTTAGATTTAATTTACATACTTTGAAGAAGTCACCCGAAATTTGCCACAGTGTCATCCTATAACAGACTCACTCCTATTTTTAAGTGATAGTAGCACAACAGTTTTGTTTACAGAGGGTGAATTTCGGAAGAAATAAAGAAAAAAAAAAGTTAAACTATACATGCCCCAAATGCTCAATAATTTAGGTAAAATAGTAGTTTTAAAAATAATTTTGGAAAGGATTTAACAGGATGAATTTTATGTATATTTCTTCTGTTTCCTCATAATGCCAGAGCTTCTGTAGTGCATGCGTGCAAAGAGAAGATCTTTATGAAAATGTTTATTGGTTTACTCATTGCTGCTGGATACTGGCTCTCTACTAGAAGACGTTGGCATACAGAAACACTAGTTACAACAAAGCGGATTTGCAAGCTGAAGTTACAGTATTTCCATGCTGTGCTGTGGTTATTTTACTGTGTTTTAGAATACATCTAGCCATTATTTAGCCACATGGCGGTGTTAAATTCTGAATATACAGGAGTATTGCATGAACCCACTGACTGCCAAAGTTAGTAGTTTAAGATGAGGGGCAGGAATTCTCATAAAGAAAGAAAATATAAAGGGAATTATACTGCATGCATGTATAGACAGTTTGATTTCCCATCATCCTCCATCTTATTTTCTCATTTGACTCTTTTTTTCTTTTCATAACTTACTGCATTTTTTCTTACTGTCTGGGAAAGTATTGTAACAGAGAGTAGAAATTGCAGATTTTAATCTATATTTTATATTTAGAATTTTATATTATGATAGCCATGGCAACATTGGATATGGCTGTTGGCTAAGATTTTCATATGTGAATACTAGATCCTGGGGAGAAAAAAAAATCATTTAAATTGGAGTTTGTGACTTCAGTAGGAAAAATAATTGGAAGTTCCCACTCTTAATCTAACAAATCTCAACATCCTTCTCAACCCCCAAAAGTCTGAACACTGTCCAGAATAATTCCAAGTTAAGATATATTTCATCAAGCAATTGTGGAAATGTTTATAAAAGTAAGAAACGAGTGTGTTTTATATTGTTCTTGCGTAAAGCACGTTAAATATTAATTTTACAAAGCTTGTGTATTTTAGCTTGAGTAAATGACTTATTGGTGGTCTCCTTTGAGAAGCAGAGAACTAGATGGAGAACTTCATTAGTTCTTGAAGGACGAAATAGATTACTGAATAATCAGCAGAAATCTTACCTCTCGGCTGTTTGAATTAAATAAGCTGTAATAAAATGTACACAAATCCTCCCAGAGATGTAAGTAGATAACTGTGCCTGAGGAAGTAGAATTATGGAAAAGAACATCTTAATTTCAGTCCACCGGCTCTGAAACTCATTTAACAGACACTGAGAATACTGAGCTCTTGCAGAAATCAGACTACTGAATTTTAGGAATCCTAGTCAGAAAAGAGAGGCCTCTGATATTTTCTCAAGTTATGTATGATTTATTTTTTGCCCGTAATAAAGGGAGGAGGTTAGCTTTTATAAACAATAGAAAAATAATATAGAATCATTTGGGGGGAATCTTTCTGCTACTGCCCATTAAATTAAAAATGCCTCAATATTCATTTTATAAAAGCCAAAACAAGAAACTGTGAGGTCATTAAACTTAAGAAAGTAAATGTAGAAGTTGAGGGGGAAAAGGCATTATATCTTTGTAATGACTCATGAATGATTCATTTTTGTTACAGTATAATTAAAAAGCTACTACTTAGGTGTAGCTAAGGAACTCTGCTTTTACAGTTTATAGCTGAAGAAGCTGCAAAACGAACTATTGAACAGCAGCAGGAAAGCCAAATTGTGTTGTATTTGTCCAGCTTAAGGAGGGAATGGATGTGCAAAAGAATGGCCATTCTGGAAAGCACAGAGCACTGAGCCATATTTCACTGTGAGATAAATAGTGAATATAGAGGTATAAATGCCTAGGAGAACATTTATGTGATGTAATAAAACTGCTGAATTCCTTGTATGTGTCCCTGAGAAGATGAACAAACCCCAGCCAAAGAAAACATATTTGCATTTAAAAAAAAAAAAAAAAGATTTGCACAAGAAGTAATTCAGGAAATGGGTTTATGCTAAGTTTCTGCTCAGATTGAAAAATTGGCAAAGATAAAGAAAAGAAGGGAATTGATATTCATCATTCTTCAGCATTTATATACTTTGATAAGTTAACTAAAAATAGAATGGATGGAGAATGGGCAAATTTAAGACCTGATCATTTTGGTGAAGAAGGTTAAGAAAGGCCAGAAAAAACTCCAATTTCAAACTTCTTGAACTCCTCCAGTTCAAGGAACTGGCAAATACACTGTAAACACTGTCAGACTGCGTGAGCTGCTGTGGTCAGAGTTGCTGAGCAAGTTCAGGCATCCTTGTGCCACATCATTGTCACATTGCTCAGCGCCTGGCACCAGCCCAAGATTGAAATGGTCAAGTTGTTGCTAGATTTTTTTTTTTTTGGCAAGTATGTAACCTGTGTTACACATAAAAGAAAAATGCATTTTTGAGTTCAGAAGGGTTTAATAGGATATTAGAAGACATATAATAAGAACACTCACGGAAATGTGATTTTTTTAAATATTACATAACTCTCATGGCTCAAAAGACAAAGACATAGGCCACTGCATCCCTCCATGTTCATTCTAGAAGAGCTTTTTCATATCTTGCTGGTGAGTATCTGGTGCCATTAGATGGATGAGACCTGGAAAGGGCAAACCACACGACTGTTGTGGTCATTGTGTTCGCAGTTTGCAGGCAACAGTTTCTGAAAGACAAAATGCTTGTTTGTACAGGTCATTGCTAAAGGGCAGGGCAGATGGCAAAATCACTCCATTTAGCTTTTGGATCTTGCACATTTACTCTGTGCAAGATGACACGTTTGTCTTATCTGAAAAAAATATAACCTTCACTATTGATATTAATTCATAACTGATTACCTACAAATGAGCTAACTACTTAAACTTGTATGGTTTTAGTATCCTAGTCTAGCTAAGTGGTTCTGGAGACTTAAAGCTCAAAACTCTGCCCTCTCAAAAAGCTTGTTAATGGGTCCCACATGACACAGCTATCAATTTTTTAGTATCAGATATACATGCTGTATCCATTATAACTTTCACTTAGGGGCAGGCTTGCCCTAACCGTACAGTAGCTTGTAAGGCTTTGCTCTTATTTACAGTTTGAAAAGAGAGAAAAAAAAAAAAGCAATGTCAGATGAAAGTGAAAAAGGGTATTGCAAAAGAAAAAGCGACATCTTTGTATGCCAGAGAGGTGCCTGATGCCTTCAAAGAGTTGCAAGACTCCGTCCCTGTTTTTAACATTTCCCAGGTTGTTTAAATGTGCATTGTAAGCAATGATAAAATGACAAGTTATCATTGATCTGTCCTTTCCTCCATCTCAGAGGGATTCATTAAATAATGCATGCACCCATGTGAATTACCCTTCTTCACTATGCTATCCCCAGACCATTAGCCAAATATAGCAACACCAGCATCTTTCAACCCTTAGAAACCCTTTGGCTTTCATTTAATTAAATTATCCCATTATGAAAACTCTTATAATGAGATTAAATTTAATTATTTATCAGACACTTATTTGCACTAGGGAACCTATCAATTATGCATGGTTGTGCTAAACATTTTTCAATCCATCACCTTTTCTTTTCATGGAAGGTGCAATTTATTAAGTGCATCTGAAGTACTATAACAGAGGAGCTCTGCAAGAAATTGCATGACATCCTACTTCAGTTAATAGCAAATGAAATAGGAAAAGAGAGATTTGAGAATATATTCTCGCTCACTTTGAGATACAGTAGATTGACAGAGTTGGTGATTTTGTGTGTTATTTGGTATGTTTGCTTTTCTGACAGCCTAGATAAAAGTTTATGGACTTTTTTTCTGATTGTATTTTTCGTGTAAGTTTATGGACTGTCTTTTTTTCTGATTGTATTTTTCGTGTATATTAGTTAAAGGTTCTTAAATGCACAAAAATTCAAGTGCAGTACTCAAAAATAATAGTTCAAAAAATATTTGTGACACACTGAGGCTTGTAGATGTGCATATAGAAGAATTTCTTACGAATTTCTTGAAGATACTAATAACCTCTTAATGAAATTAGTAGATCATAAAGAATACATTTTAGGCAACTCATTAATGTGCATAACTATAAAATATCATCAGTCAAGTATCTTTCCTAAGAATTTGGATACAATATGTTTTTTGGAGTCAAAAATATATACCCTATGAATAGTTGTTTCAGGCAGAATGACATTTTCTGATGAATGCTAAGATGAAGACATAAACATCAATACAGCTCTGAGCTTTTCTTTTATAAGACCTTGTCAATACATAATTAATTATTCAACCGGAGTTCTGTGTGGCTCAGGGCAGGATTTCAAAGAGCTTTCTTTCGCAAATCGCATAGTCATCATAAGATTGTTTCTACATTTTTTTTCTTTCTCTGTTTTCTCATTTGGAAATAGTCTGTGTATAAAAGCTTACAGACACCTGCTATGTGACATATGCAGTGCAGTGATAAAGTTAGAGCAGTAGGCTTTTTAGGAGCAGTAGGCTTTAGCAGATGCTTTTAATACATTAGAAATTTTTACCCTGCGATAAAAGTGCTCATGTTTCATGTTCAAATGTGAATGGAGGTCAAACAGAAAGATTTATGTCCCATTTTCCTCACTTCTGGACATAAGAGAATGCTTGCTTCATTAACTTTGAAATTCACTGTCCAAACAGACTGCATATTTTAGAGGATTTCAGCATATGTGCCCCAAAGTTCAGACAAATTACTTACTGAAAATTTCAGTCTTCATCTGAGAGTGAGACAGTGTGTGTTTGTGGATAACATTAGAAGAGTATTGCCTGTATTTTGCAAAAGTCGCATGTTCTGTACACATTATCAACTGCAATAATACTAGTAATTATTATTATTATTACCATTATTATTACCATTATTATTATTATTATTATTAGGCACTTTCTGCCTGAAAGCAAGAACTGTTAATTAAATCTCAGTGCACCCTTGTGGGCTTGGTAAAATAGTTTAGTCCTGAGAGAGACATTATATTCATTAGAACAGCTTTCCAGATGATGTTCAGAGCTGAAGTTTTCCTCTTGGTATACTGCCTTTGCCAGCTAAGGATCTAGCTCTGATTTTCCAGAATATACACCCATCCTGTGCTTATATAGTGTGCTCACATAGAAATCCAGCTCTGGCATACAAGGAAATACTGGCAAGTACTCACATACAAGTATGTTTCTTCTGAAAAACCTGGACCTGTTTTATGTTCCAGAATTATACCCATAGCAGTGCTATCTTGTAGGGTTGGGCTCTTAGATGACAAGTCCTGCACAGAATCCAACCTCCAAATGAAGCTGCAAAACAGTATTCAGACCAAAGCCTATGTCATATTACACTGCAGTGAGATCACCATATATCAACAACTGAATGGTGAAAGTGTAAGTTACATTTGACATCTTCTTATCCTAAAAGTACATTTTGATATATTTTTTTCAGTCAATTACAGCAATAATATCATTTCAGTCCTGACAGATTTGACATTGACCTGGGTTAATAGCAGAGGACAACCCAGGCTGAGAATCAAAAAGCATCTGGGAATTAACTGAGTAGGAGAAGAGGAGTGGATGTTGGGAATGCGCTCCATAGACGTCATTTAAAATGCTTGTGACCTAGAACAGAATAAAAATCTAGTTTTCTAAGGAGTCTGGAAATATGGGAAGAGAGAACAAGAAGTGGTAGTAGGGGCTGCTGAAAGCTCAGTGGCCTTATTCTATAGTTTGCCTAAATAGTGTCTAAATGGTGTGTATGTTCGTATTCCAAACTTTTAATTTGGACCACAGTTCTTATTGAAGATAAATAAATTTACTGTTGATTTATTAAGAATGATTAGTATTTAAAAACATATTTATAATCATATATTATTTAAACTTTGGCATAGACATGATGATTCCTGTATCTTGGATTCTGAAGTCTTGGCACTAACTGTTTGCTAGTGCTGTCAGTGCTTGTGGAACAATCCATCTTGGTCTATATTGAGAGCCGGGCTATTATTTCTGTTTGCTATGTTTGTCTGTATTATGTGTTGTGTCCTTTGTATAATGATGCTGACACGAGGTATGGTTGAAAGGAGGAAATTTGTATGATCTGTAGAGTCATAATGGGATCTTGAGAAAGAAGATGTTTGCCTGCCCGGGAACTGCAAACATCCTCTAAACTAGTTTGAAGGTCAAACACCTGAGAGGGAGGAAGATGAGGAAGGCAGGAGCCTCAGACTGACAAAAAACCATTTCAATAAGAAAAACAAAGGAATAGATTTAGCAGTCCTTCATCCCTTCTGTCTGTAAGCACGTGCAACATTTGTTTGCAAAGTTCGGCATAAGCTAATAACCCGATCTTGCTAAGATTTACACTCCGACAAAGACTTCCATATGGGCTTAACATTAACCTTCATCTAAAGGAAAATATTTGGGGTCTTTTTTCTTTTTTTTTTTCTTTCTCTTTCAGTGCACTGTCTGACCAATGAAATGCTCACCAAAGGGAACAGAAAGGCGCTCATTGATTGCACTCTTTGCTGGGATGGCTGGGCCAAGGGACAAGGACTCAACCTGAGGAGCTGCCGGTCATTTCTCACAGGGTCCTCAGCACCTACAGTTCCCTGTGAAGTCATGGGGATTACAGGTGGTCGTCCTCATGCAGAGTTAGGTCTAGATGAGGTCATCTACAGCCGGACATGGATGGATTTCTGTTATAGCCCTGGGCTCTGGACAGATGAGGTCTCAAATGCTAATAAAGACAAGACAGAAAGAAATAACTTGAATGCCGGGAAGATAACTTCTAGCAATGGAGCCAGTATACTGAGGAAATTTAAAAGCCAAGCACTACGCTCAGCTCTTGATTCCCCTGTGAAATGAAAGGGAAGGTATTTGTCTCCTGGCCAGCAGCCAGAGTAGCTACAGCACCAAACCTCACCCTCCTCCTGTGCTGGGAAGCAAAACAGGCGCTAAGATACATTGGGCCAGGTGCAGCAAAACGTCTAAGGACACAGACAAAGGTACTCGCTGTGAACAAGTGTGTTACATGCAGATAGTCTGTTAAAAAGTCATAAAACAGCTTTGTTTATGCTCCAGAATGCAAATTTGAATCTAAGTCCTCATAGTGGCGGAAAAGACATGCTGGCCATCCTCATCTCGAGCTTTTTTGCTCCATATGTGAACATGGGGAATGCACTGTTGTTCTGTACAGAAATAGTGTTTGAGCCTTTTTTAAAAAAAATAAATGGGAATTGGTATGCTTTTTCACCCATTCTGCCCCTTCAAACTCCTGCACAGCCTTCCTAGGCTTCCGGGAAAGCGCCTTCTCTCAATATGAACTCTGCATAAA
>NW_010582702.1:971-11511 GCF_000705375.1 Tinamus guttatus
GGGGGGCGTCGCGGGGGGTGGGGGTAGCGCCTCGGCAGTTCCGCTGTAATGGCGCCGGACAGTTGAGGCCGGCGGACGGGCACAGTCTGGGCACGGCACTGGGTCTGAGGCTCCCGAGGTCCTGCCGCCGTTTTAGGATTAAAGGCGGAGTGTTCTCAGCAGCCCCTAGTGTAGCTGTTTGGGAGGAGAGGAGAGGAGATGATAGTCAGCTAAAAAAGTGTTAATGCTCTATTTTGATGTTGGCTGCAAATGGTATTTAAAGGGTTGCTAATTACTTAAGAGCTTACTGCTTCATTTGTGATTCTCGAGAGTGTCGCTGAAAGCGAAACAGGGATTCCAAATCATCACCTTAGTTAAAATTAAGTGTTAGCGTATCTGCTCCAAAATGGTGGAGGTCCCCTAAACCAAATCTAGACTATGCTGGGATTACTGAGCATCAGCAGGGTTGCCGTTTTGTCGTCTTCTTGCTATATTTGGCAGTATAGAAGCTGCCTGTTATTTGAGGAAGTGTCTTGATACGAGACCTAATTAAAAAGTGCCTTCAAATCTGTTGTACTGGTGAAAATGCAGAAGAATTAGATGTGCATAAGAATTAAATCTGGAGCAATTTGTGCACGGGTAGATTTTGGGTTTATGGAGGAAGCAGGTTTTGATATATTCTTGTTTTCTGTGATAAAATACCTATAATTTAAGGTTGCAGGGAGGTACAGTGTTCCATATCAGATTACATCTGGTCTGACAATCCCATACTTCATTTTTGGACAGCCTAGTTCAATATGGTATCAGAGATACTGTGAGTGGAGAAAGCTGTGTGCGACATACTGTGTGGCCTTATCTTTAGGGTATGTTTCCAGAGCTCAAAATTTCAGTATGATTAGAACTGACCTAGATCCATTTTCAAATAAATGGTGGCAGGTTATTTTTTTTTATTATTATTATTCCATTGTTAACTTCTGGTATGTGATTAAGTTCCTTTGCTAGCTGGAAAGTGCCTTGGGGATCCTGATCTTAAATGTCAATCCTTGTTATCATTCTTCTAATCATTTTTTCCAAAAAAGATGATTGCTGTTTGGTCCAGTTTCTGTGTTTGGAGGTTTTTAGTGTATCTTCAACTGCCTGATTTTGCAGCCTGAAGAGCAGGGACAGGTAGAACAGAAGCTCTACAGAGTCTGGTAAGGTAGGGGCATCTGGAGCATAGTTATAAGCAGACAGATTATATATGTGCCTATATGTGCTTCATTCTTGAGTTTCACATTTGAGAAAGCTGAGTAGTCAGCATTGGACTGTGTTCCATGGAAGGCTTAGGCTGATGTTACAGACTGTAGAAAACTCAGAAAAAAATGAACTTATCCTGCATCTCAGGTAAAGTACTAGAGCCAAATAATCTTTGGCCTGAAAGTTTAACCTTCATTTCAGATAGTAATTTTGCTCTCTGCTGCTGGTCTAGTGTTCTTCTACCTGCTCTCTTTTGCTGTGCAGAAGTGTCATTCAAGACCAGCAACCAAAATCATTCAACCTGGTTCTTCAGCTTATCTTTTTGCAGAAGACTTTTGCAGATGCTGTGCACAACACTGCCTGGGAGAAGGAGGGAATGCCTTAGGTTAGGGGTGCAGGGTAGCTGCTGGATGAACTGGGACTAAACAGTGCTCTGAGTTTGAGCATTTCTTTATGGGCAAAAAATGTCTTCAAGCACCATAGGAGACCTATTTGATTGCTGCTGACCTGTGTACAACATTTGTGCCTCCTGAGCATTATAGAACTCTGGAACTATTTATAGCCTGGAATGTGTCATCTGCCCATGAGTCATCAAGCCCCAGTCAAGCTGTAATGTTGCTGGAGAGCTGTTTCACTTCAGTTCTTTAACAAATAGTGGTCCTTCTCTATACTGCAGGACTCTGGGGACAAGATCCCCTTGGATGCTAGTGAGGAGGAGGCTTAGGTGTTCTCTTTGCACTTACAAAAGGTAGTACATAATGTCCTGCCACTACCTTCCAAGGCTGTGTTGGCCTTCAGGAAGCAGCAGTCAAAATACCCACCACCATAAAAACAGTGGTGTTCAGAATATGCAGTACCCCTGCTTCCATAGGATGCCTCTTGTCTGCTTTTTGACATAGCAGATCCACTTGAACAGAATGAGTACGAAGCCATGGATTATGCCAAAAGTTAGTGTTAATTTTCGTCTGGACCTGGTTGTAAACGGCTTCTGCAACACCTGAAATAACTGGAGAGAGATTAAAATGGGCACAACAAATTACAGGAACATGGAGTATGAAAAATAATTTGTGGTTGTGTGTGTTGAAGAATACAAGTGATTACTCCTAGAATAGGCTGGAATATTTTGAGCCCAGAAGCAGCAGGGCAAGAAATACTAAGTAAAGAACCCCCTGTCAGATGAGCAGGAGAGCATACTTGAACTGCTCTAAGAAAGTGGATATAATTAAAAGGTTACCAGTGTGCAGAAAAGAGTATTTTAGCTGAGGTGGCTATGGCTGCTGCTGCCAGGAGGACTGAGTATTTGGGAAGTTACATCTGCTCTGGGCAGCAGTTGTGTGCTGTTCTTGATATTATGCCCTCAGGAATGCTGTCTGATCAAAAACAAAGCCTGAAGTATAATCAGTCTAGGGGCTGATTAGTCCCATGGAAGGCCTGCCTGTCTCTTGAAGAGTTGCCTTCCCCATTGCAAGCAGTGGGGTGTATATACTCCATACTTAGGTTTTGTTAAGTTACACTTAAGTGCTGGCCAGGGCCATGTCCAAGTGCTGCATTAACCTTATGTTGATATTGAGTAGTTATATTTGTATGTACCAAGTGGCTGTTGTAGTAGCCACATTCAACTTGGAGACAACTTCAGTGCATAGGTTCAGTATTGCAAACTGGCATGGTATTCTGTAGTCCTTCCTATAAGAGGAAAAGGAACACGTATAACGTCAGGTCTTGCATAAAGTTATATAATATATCTCATAGGTGGAAATCAGCGTGAACTTGCCCGCCAAAAGAACCTGAAGAAGACCCAGGAGATTCACAAAGGGAAAAGGAAAGAGGATAGCTTGTCTGCCTCTCAGAGGAAACAGAGGTAAGATTTAGTACTGTAGGAAGGAGCCCATTTTTTTTTTTCTTTTTTTTAAAGAGAAGCTGTGCTGGCAAAGTAGTCATACCAGATGTAGTGATCAGCCTTTGAGTTAGAGGTCCTTAAAGCCTCAGAGTTCTGGGGCAAAGCAGGCAAGACTTAATTCAGACCATGACTGTGCTACTTGCCCAGACTACTTGTGAATGTGTGAGATGCTTTCCAGAATGAATAGAAGTAACTTCAAACTACTCTGGCACCCCTAAAACAAGCAGAATGCAGTTGTGGGCAAATGAAAGTAGCAGGTTTTCATGAGCAGAAGTAGTAGCAATTTGGCAGCTATAACATCTAAGAGTTTGAATCTAAATCAAATGACTTTGAAATCAAACTGGTAAGGGCTTGCTCAGTAGCTACTCAAATAGGCTGAAGTCCTTAAAATAAGCAAAGTGGGAAGAAAAAAAATGGTTCAGAGAAATCTAGTCTCAGTCAAAATGAGATTTAAATACTTTAGCTCATGGTCCATTAATGTGCTAAAGTATAAATACTAGATGCAGGCTTGTATCTGATATAAAGCAGCTTCATTTTGTGAGCCCTGGGGTGGAGGGAATTTATTTTGAGCAATTTTTGCCTAATAAAGGAGATTGTCAGTACTTGGAAGTTCTTCTATCTGTTATATCCTTTACTTTTGAAACTTAAACATAGATTTGTTAATGAAACAATTTACTTACAACATAGGCTTACTTAACAGCAAACTGTTTTATGCTAATACCTAACCACTGATCTTTTTTCTTGAAACTGGCATCACTCAATGGCTGTTGGAAAGCAAGCCAAGAGATGTTCTGCAAGAAAAATGGTGAGCCAATATCTGAAATCTAACTTTGCTTCTTTACAGAGACTCTGAAATCATGCAGCAGAAACAAAAAGCAGCTAATGAAAGGAAGTCTCTGCAGGCAGGAGCAGAATGAACTGTCTCTATGGAGAAGACCTAAGGAGAGGGCGTCAATGAAGCTAAAGGGCCAAGGAGATCAGACATTTATAAAAATGGCCAGCCATTAAATTGTTATGTTTCTCATACTTGCAGACTTGTTCAATTTGCGTTTCTTTAGAGTATTTTCAGGCTAGTGTAGGCTTAGTTATCTGAAGTTATTTCAGCACTGACTGTATTCTTCTGCATGCATATAAGTAATGGTACCAGACAATAGCTTAACTTCAGCTTTTTGTTGCAATTGTTGGTTTCACTTAATGGTCCCAGTAATAATGAATTTCTGAAACTGCAGTTAGACCAGGTTTTCTTTTTTGATTTCTTACAACTTCAGAATGGAACATACTTGTAAAATGTGGTTAAATTGAAAAGGTCTGAACTGTAAATTACATCTTAAATTATGTTTACAATAATGTTGCATGGAATATTGTTTAATTAAAATGGTTATGGTTGATACATTAGTTCCTTAAGAATTAAGAACAGTGAATTATGGAGAAATATAACCTGGCAGTATGAAGCCTGTACTATAGAAGATGCTTATGTAGTTATAGTATTCATTGGTGTACTTCAGCAGACCATGAAGCTATTACTATACTAAGAAGCCACAGGTTTTGAAGTTGTTAACTGCAGATGTTAACAGATTGCAAAACTGCTGTCACTAAAAGGGGTTGAAACTGCAACTTTCTCAAACTGATCTCAAGAATAAAGCTTAGTGCAAGTGAATGCAGTGCTTGTTCATGGACAGGTTGACTGCTTTGGACATGTACTGAGCTAACTGCTTCAAATACCTGGGAGGGGGAAGGTCTTTACAGTCTCTCAGACTGCTTGCCTGAACTCTGTGGGCCTAAGTGCTTTTATTGTTTGAAAACAGTAGACCTGTTGCAGCTTGAGCAGTTTCAGGGAATGTACATTTTGGCTATACCTGTAGTTGATGTGAAGCTGAGTGAGCCTTGGGTTCTGCCCTCTGCCTGCAAGCTTTTCTGAAATGTGAGTCCAAAGTGCTGTAACTGTACTTACACATGGTCACTGAGTGCTGCAAGAAACTACAGTGCATTCCAGTTTAGAAAGTGCTGTTGGAGCTAGGCACTCCACCTGTGAGAACAACTGAGGGCTTCCTTTAGCTAAGGCTAGGCTCTGGGCTGGACTCACTTCACGCTCCCTGCAGCCCTGGACCCAAGGGGAGGGAAGGGGCAGCCCCTGCGACCTCGAGCTGCCTTGTTGCGCAGTAGAGTGGTCTGCCTTGCTTGCAGGTGCCTCCTGGGGCCACCTCCTGCTGCCCCAGCTGCTGCTGGCCACTGGGGGGGAGGAGGGCGGGGGAACATGTCAGTCGGCTGTGTCGAGTCAGTGGCAGTGCATGCGCGGTGTGGGCTGTGGCGGCCCCTGCCATGGCGGACATGGTGCTGTTCTGGCCGGGCAGGGGGGATGGGTGGCGGTAATGTGTGCACGGCCTCTTCCGCAGAGCAGCAACTTGAATATCTGGGACGATACGGCCCTTATCAAGGCGTACGACAAGGCGGTGGCCTCCTTCAAGGTGAGGGGCAGGGGAGGCTGCACCAGAAACACACATGTAAATAAATCAGTAAACATAAATATCATGTTATATAGATATCAGTACGCGTGCCGTGTGGCAGCAACGCAGTGGCTTCCTTCGCTTTTCTGTTCTGCAGAACACCCTGAAGAATGGGGAGTGCTCTGAGCCCTAAGACAAGCAGGAGGAGTCGAGGACCGGGAGGAAGAACAACAAGAAGAACCGAAGCAGAAAGAGCAACTCCGTGCTATCGAAACAGGTCACCTGGGCTGTGAAATCAACTGTCGTGTAGCTGTAGAACCAAGCGTTGTGTAGTGTGTTTGTTCTGCCTGTGCTAAAATGTAGCTTCTTCATCTTGAAAGGGTGGGTGTGATGATGTTGAAGCTTTACCTTGTTTATAGGAACCTTATTTATAGAATCCTGTTTATAGGAAACTTATGTCGAGCGCTTTAGTTAAATACAAAGGAAAAATCTGCCAGGGTGAGAGGCATGTTCCTCAAGATGGGGGGCAAAAGTTATGTTTGCAAATTGGCTTCTTTTTCAGTGGTCATTGCTACAGGCTCTTACCTGCCCCCCTTGCTTCTGTTCCAGTGGAAAGTTGGTGGCAGTTGTAATGTGGTTTGGTCTGAGGATGGCAACGGCTACCTGGCCACCATCGCCTCCATTAATCACAAGAGGGGGATGTGTGTTGTTATTTACACTGGATATGGCAATAAGGAAGAGCAGAACCTGTCTGACCTACTTCCTGCAGCCATCGATGAAGCAGTATATGAGGTGGGAAATTCTCGGGAGGTGGGAGGGCAACTTTTTTGTTCCACTGAAAAGGAAAGAAAAAGCAGGAGAGTCAACTTTTTCAGTAATTCATCTACCCTGCTGTGGTGAGACAGAGGATCAGAAAGCATTTCTGCTGTGAAGGGGCACAAAGCAAAAGAGGGAATGGAAGTGGAAAGCATCCCCTTGAACTCAATATGGATGAAAGGGATGGGGCAGTGGTGAAGTCTATGAGTAAAAGATAAAATGGCTCAAATGATGAGCAGGGGGACACATTATCAGATTATTCCCAAATGGCCTAGAAAACTGACAGTAGAACTGGGAAGCTAGAGAGAAAGAAGGAAGAATGTGGACAGTGCTTTCCAAGTGCAGTTTTACACTGGAAGTATTTGTGGAGGCATAGTACCTTGTCAGTAGATAATAGATGCCTTGTTAATAGATAGTTAATCACAAGAATGCCTTAGTAGTGCACGGTTGATGGGCTGACCCGCAAGGACTAATGTCTTATCAGCAAAGAGCAAAGCAGGAAAAGGAGGAGGACTACAACCACATGTGGAATGTCTTGTTAGCAGATAAGGAATAACCAGCAAGGAGAAGAAGATAACCACAACTGCACGGCTGGCAAGATGCTGATTGGTTATAAGCTTTGCAACACTTGTGTTAAGAGAGTATAAAAGAAGTTGGTTTGAGAATAAAGTTGTCTCACTCTGCATCCCAGACTGAGTCCGTTCTTTCGCAAGGTGCAACAAGTATTTACTTTAGATTTCTATTTAATGCATATTATAAAAACATGTCTTGGTCTTCTAGAATGAAAATGAGACTCAGTATTCAACAGATGAAAGTGAAAAATCTTCCCAGTCACCTCGAAACAAAAACTGCACAAAAGCTAGATTCTCTCCTTGAAATTTACATTTTCCCATGCCCCATGCAGCTCCAGGCCTGGGAAAGGTAAGTTCAGCCTTCTTCTTTGCCTGTAAAATCTAATTTCAAGGAGGAGCTTTGTTCCCTGGACAGTGTTCATGCTGTTAATGACACACTCTTGATGCTTTAAAGCTGTGAGTTTACCAGCCAGTTTACAGGCCACCCCAGCACTGCATGTGACATTGTTGGCACACACAGGCCTGGAGTATATTCACTTGCCAGTGGTGAATATAAGTTTCTTCATGTGATAGTACAAGCACAGACCTCTCTTTAGAAAACAAAAATGCTTAAATAGTACAGTTTCAATTCCTTGACATTAAATGACATAAGTAGTGTAAATTATAGTTCTTAGAAAGAAACAGCTACTTCGTGTTCTTGTTGCCATTTCTTTATGTTGTTGTGATGTGTTGCCTTTAGTTAGGGTTTGTGAATTGCTTCAAATAATTCTCTTAAATAAATCCTCAATGCCTTAAATTTCCTTTTAACTTGAACTATTCAATCATTTCAATTTAGCCTGGATCAAAATTCAATGCATCTCTGCCATTTTTATCATGCTGGCCCCCACCCTTCCCAACAAGACCCCCAGTAAGTGACAGTAGAGTGAGGAGAAAATGGCAGGTGAGTAGTTGTGATCTCCAGTTTTCTAAGGGAATGTCCTGGTCCACTCTGGTTTTGGAGCATGTTTATTAGAGTGTATTTTCTAGGTATTGTCTATGTACTTAATGACGGTATCACAAGAACTGAATGTGTAAGGCATAGTGTGTAATCATCTTTTTGTGACAGCAAAGCGGTTGGTGGGAATATCAAGAAAAAAAATTACTTGTATGAAGAGAAGTAAATTCTCAAAAGGGTTGTGTGCCTTTCACTTGATTAACAGCATTTAATTGATACAGGCAAATATTTTTTCTAAATAAAACTTCATCTAAATCATTAAGCCACAGGAACCCTACTTCTTTCAAGCTTTGGCAATGAAATCTTTTTCAACTCTTATTTGATTGTCCTTTTAAATAATGCTTTGAGGATATGTTCTTGTTTTTCAGTTTTGTGTGTTGATCATTTAGAATTGTCTGAAACAGTCAACTCACATTTTCTTCTGTAATTTCGTAGCTGATTCCTCCTCCACCCCCTATGGGGCCAGATTCCCCTGAGGATGATGAAGCGTTGGGGAGCATGTTGATAGCCTGGTATATGCGCGGTTATCATACCAGGTATTACCTGGTACGTGCTACTTCTCTTGGGAAATACCTGTGTAAGCTTGCTCAGGTGTTGCTGCTGCTGCTGTTTTCAGCAAAAAGTTGATTGGGAATGTTGCTTTTTGGCCCTCTTGTTCTAATATGATAGCTAGGCATGCGAGTATAAGATAGATAGAAGGGTGTTTCATGCTGTGCAAGTTTTCTCATCTTTAAGTAGAAAATACCTGTCTGCTGAAATTGCACATTTATGCAGTGTTTAAGTCTTTGTTCCCCCAAAAGTGTCTTGTTAGGCCCCATTAGTAAAACAAGCAGTTCTGGTTTTGTGGACAGGTGGTGTAAATCTCAATATGATTATTATTCAGTAGGTTTCTATGGATTTTCTTTGAGCATTGATGCTCATAATGCTTAGAATCAGATTTGACAATAGTGAAAAGACTTCATTCTTTAATAATTGTTTCAGGTGATTGTGAAGGGCTGTTATGAGCTGTCAGTGTTAAAATCTATGACAGAGGATTGATTTCTCTTGTCTTTGTATATTTATGAAGAAAATTACAGAAGGAATTCAAGTCTTGACATTGGGGAGGTTGGGAATGGGACAGTGGCTGAAAACTGATCTGAAATTATTGTGTGGAGACACTGGTTATGATGAAGACATTTAGTTTACAGTTTGGTATCTGGCCTTTTTAATTCTCAAGTTCTGATAGCCCTAAAGAAATAAAAGCTATTCTTGCTTTATAAAGGACTGGAAAGAAAAATCCTAAAAAGTTTTTATTTTGTGGCTTAAGCTTTTATTTTCATGTTAGTAAAAACAGGATTTTATTAAATTGTGTCCTATAGGGTTTAAAGCAGAGTCAAATGGAAGCTGCCCTAGAGAGAGAATCCCATCCTAAATAACTGACTATCCATCATTGCCTTGAAGGACTGTAAGTATTGTAATTTTATCCTAAACAAAGATACACTGTCAGTTGAGAAATTTGTTTGAAATGACAGTGTCACGAGCCCGCGGAGAGCTTGATATCCATGCAAATGCTTTGGGGTCCAAGAATTCCCACTGCTCTTGCCTCAGATTCTGCCAGTATTGATCCTTTCTTGCTTAGCTGCAACGGCATAGTATTTTCATGGCCAAAGAGAAAGAAAATATTTTTATATTCTGTTGAATTATTTCCTGCTCCTTACTTTTTTGGCTGTGCTTGTATCTAAACTCTTCACTAAAGTGTTCAATTCCTTACAGCACAAAACTATATCACATAACTCTTCTGATTCTGACAAGCATCTCATTGCTGTGCAGATGAGTTATTGGTGTTAAAATCCACATATACTGACTTAAATTTTGTTTCTTTTTTAAAGCCAGGTACAAGTCTCTCCCACAGAGAGGAATATATCACTTCTGAATTAGTTGATAGTAAAGATTAGAATTTTATCAAGACAACCTCAATGTTTTGTTAATAGTGATATAATTAGTAGAATTTCTAGTCTCCAGTAATTTGTCTATGTGCATTGAAACAGGTTATTTCTTAACAACATCCAGTCAAACATATATTTAGTAAGCACTGCAGCAATTTAAAAAAAAATCAATAAAATGCTCTTTATTTCCTTGAAAAAATTTTAGGCCTAATGTGAATTAAATATATATATATATATATATATTTCTTTCAGTGTACAGTTTAACACCTTGTAATTATTTTATCTTGTATTCCTTAGAGTTTTGATTTTTTTTTTGTCTTCTGAGTTATAAGCCCCGTGCTTTGCACGAGAGCAAGCAAGCACAGTATTTTCTGCCAAGACATGGTTATGGCAGCAATGTCCATTACTGAGCTGCTGCTGACACTGACCTAGAAAACAGTGCACTGCCCGAGTGAGAGAGGCCTATTTTTATAGTTAGCTGAACTCAAAAAGGTTGGTTGGTTGGTTTGTTTCACATGCCTGTGAATAAAGTTTCCTTTCAAACTTTGAATTTTAGTGTGATTTTGTTTGGTTTTTAGTTTCCATAAAAGTCTGTCTGCTGTATGAGTTGCTGAAATAGGCCAGGAAGTTTTTGCGATATGGCCTTCTTAACTACTCCTGTAGTACCATACTAAAAC
>NW_010582703.1:7770-20443 GCF_000705375.1 Tinamus guttatus
TGCCAGAGTCGAGCTTATAGTTGATCCCACTATTTGGGAACTCGATTCGCTCCTAGGAAGGCGATCGGACCTACGGTCCACAGACTGTTTGTGAATCCGATATTGATTTGATATCTCCTTCCCCCCACCACCACTACCACTACCACTACGGCTTTCAAACTGCAACATTTCACAGAATCTTTATAGGAAGTTTTCATTCATTAATTGTTTAAATTCTTATGTTCATGCACAATGCCAGATTGGGGCAAACATGCTTTTAGTCATATGAATAGTTTGACCAGCCCAGCTGTTGTATACCAGTGCATAGAAAGTCCCACATCTGAGCTGCAAGAACCTGTGCCGGATCTGTCCCTTCTCTTTAGCTCTGTCCAAGTTGTCAAATGTGTGATCAACATTTCTGAAGGGTGGGCACTTGATTTCAATTCAGTGTTTGGCTGATGTGGGAAGGGTAAGAACTAAGTCACTGAAGTATATCGAGGTATATTTAAATTATTAACTATGCACTCATATGCTATGTCTCAGAACATCCTGATATAAAAGATAAAGCACCAAAAGATGTGACTGCAGTTAAGGGGAAGGAGCTATGGGAGAGTATGAACATGACAGCATTTTGGGTGAGAATGATTAAGAAAATATATATATATATATATATATAGGGAGAAGAGAAAAACAATGGACTTTGAGAAAGCCAGATTATCCCTCAGAATATATACATAAAAAAAGTAATAGAAAATGTTTTGGGGAGGAAGGGGACCTTATTTCGGAGTTGGTAATTTCCTTAAGGGAAATATGTTAAGGGTCCAGGCTCAACCTATCCCAATGTGGGAGGATGGAAAGTATAGGACATAGATCACCTAAATCTTGAATTGTGGCCTTAAATATAAAAGGAAACATGCAAGAGGTGCAAACCTGTTCAGATAACTAAAAATGGATATAAGGGAAAAGCATGAACAGGTAGGAATGAATTATAAAAAGTCAAGTTGTGGACTGAGATTCCCCAGGGTACCAAAACAGCATTCTGAAAATATATTAATAGCAACAGGAAGAGTGAGAGGAGATGTAATCCATTTTGGGGAGAAGGAAAAGTTAGATGGTGCTGAGAAAGCTGTTTGATGCTTGTTCACTTTTTACTAGAAAGGCCAACTGCAATCACAGTTGACCCCAGCAAGTAGAGAAGTAAAAAACAAGGACAGAATAAGCAAGAGAATATTTAGCTAAGGCTGATATTTCCAGACTATCAGGACTTAAACTGAACTTTGAGAACCAGCCAAGCCCAGCACGGAATGATCATCTTTGGGAATATCTGACTGGGGGCTGCAAAAAGGCAATGGCAGTGCATAGAAAGAGGAGGAGAGTGGCATCATCAACTGTAAACTTCAATCCCCAGAAAAACTGGGAATGGAACAAATACTGGAACAAATGCTCCAACTGTTTGAAAACACCACAAAGATAAATACTGGGAGGAGAAACAGTTCAAATGAGCTTGTTCTGGGCAAATGATGCCAAATCGATCTAATTTCCCGGGTAACAGGCCGTGGGGGCAGCAATTAGCTATCTTGATTTTTAGTGTGACTGTTGACACTCAAGTGGCATCCTAATAGACACCCTTAATAGTTAAGGAGAGACAGACTCTGGCAAAACTACTTTAAAGTGAGAGCTTAGCTGGGGGAGAAACCAGGTTCAAAGAGTTGCCTCATGTCAGGATGCAGGGTGTGATTTTGCAGCAGTCTATTCAATATTTCTGTAAATTGCTTCTATGGCACATAGAGAGTATGCTGAATAATATCCCGTGACAATATACCGAGAAGAGCTATCATCGCACCAAGGGACAGGACTAGAATGCAAAATGATGACAGCAAACAGGATATGGTCTTCAAAAGAAAAAAAAAAAAAAAAAAAAAACATGCTATTTGGTAAGGGCTGATTCAGGGAGGATGTAGGGCTAATGACATAGAATAAATGTAGGATGGGCAACCAGAAGAAAGCATTTTTTCAGGAAAGCTTCTGGCAGTACTAGTAGCTCACACACTGGACACAAGCCAGCAAGTCTAGAAAGTCTAGAAAGAATCACCGGTGAAGGCAAACATAAGGAATTAGAGTGGCATAGATTTTTCTTTTTATATGTGTAGAGGCCCGCCTCAAGAACAACAGTACAGGATGCCTTGTTAGCAGATAATCAACCTTAAGGATGGCAGTCCAGATGTCTTGTTAATTAACCTCAAGGATGGCAGTTCAGAACATCTTATCAACAGATAAGGAGCAAAGCAAGAAAAAAGAAGAAGAAAACTGCAACCACACGGCTGGCGTGTGATTAAGAAGCTTATTAGATAATTTTGATGTAATTCTTTATACTATTGGTTTATTTAGTAACTGCACTTCGCATGCTTTTTGCAAATAAGGAATTATATCCAGTTTAGTACAGTATATAAGTTGTATCTGATGCTCAATAAAATGTCTTTGGTACATTACACCGGAGTCCGTGTGCACCATACGCTGCAAATGGTGCCCAACGTGGGGCACGAATATTAAGGAGGCTCACAAAGTCTGAACCTGGCAGTGCAGCCCAGCCAAACCATAAATGGAGCAAGAACTCCGGTGCGCACCCATTGCCTAATTACAGGTGAGCAGCTTGGGAACCATGAGAGGCAGAATGTCTCAAGAGCAGAAACACAGCCTAGACATGCTGCAGCGCATGATGCGCAAGCAGAACCAGGAAGTCTCCGAGAAAGACTTAGTAACTCTGTTAGAATGGATCCGGGAGAAGGTGCCTACCTTTCTGAAAGAAGGCACATTCCAGCGAGAGGTGTGGGAAGATCTCGGAAAGCTCCTTAAGGAGGCCATGGCAGATGGTGATGCAGCCGCAGTAAAACATGTGACCACCTGGAGGCAGATTATGCTTACCCTGAAGGCGGCGGGGTCCCTCCGAATGATAAGACTGACCTGAAAGAAACACCACCACCGTCAGCACCACCGTATGAGGGGGTGGCTGACCTGCCGAGTGATGATCCATTTGACTTCGGCCCTGTGGACCCAGAGAAGGAACCTGATCTTTATCCGCCAGACCCGGAAGACAGGGACGTAAGAGAGAATCGGGGTTCGAATTGTTGGGAAATGTTTAAGAGGGGGGGGATTTAGAGATGTTAATGGCCATGCCGGTTGTGTACCAACTGAACGCGCTGCTGCAGTGGGAGCCGCTGCCTTATGAGGCTGTAAAAGAATTGCGGAAAGTGGCCAAGGAGAGCGGAATATTATCAACTGTGACTATGACTTTGTTAGAATCTATAGCAGACAGTTATATGTTAACTTTGCATGATTGGGAGTCAATATTGCGCATGGTTCTAAAACTCCTATGAGCTATCGTGTATGGTTAGACGAGTTTAAAGAAATGGCTACATTGCAAGCTATGGACAATATCTCTCAGGGTGTGCTGACCTCGTATCAGATGTTAGCTGGGGAAGGCCCTCATGCTGCCCTGCAAATGCAGGCCAGTTATTAGAGGCCAGTATATGAGCAGATTAGGGATTTGGCTTTGCATACGTTGCGACGTATACCAGATGCTGGGCCTGAGACCACTCAGTCATTTGCAACAATCACTCAGGGCCCCACAGAAGGTTACTCGGCATTTCTGGATCACATGGCAGTCCAGGTGTCTTGTTAATTAACCTCAAGGACAACAGTGCAGAACATCTTATCAACAGATAAGGAACAAAGCAAGAAAAAAGAAGAAGAAAACTGCAACCGCTCGGCTGAGGTGTGATTAAGAAGCTTATTAGATAATTTTGACGTAATTCTTTATACTATTGGCTTATTTAGTAACTGTGCTTCACATGCTTTTTGCAAATAAGGAATTATATCCTGTTTAGTACAGTATATAAGTTGTATCTGATGCTTAATAAAACGTCTTTGGTACATTACACCGGAGTCCGTGCACATCATACACTGCATTTAAGGATCCTTATTTCACTGTTTGAGGAATATATGGGGGCCAGGCAAATATCAGAAGAGGTATACATATTCTGCAATCTCATCACGCCTTTGCTTTTCCCTACTGACTGCAAGATAAAATAGGACAGAGGTCTATTGCATGGATACTTATGATATATGGATAAGGTGCATGCAAACCTTTATATGTGCTTAAAGTTGTGAGCAGTAAATTTCCTCATATATGTTCGTAGCTAATCTGATTAAAAAAAAAAAAAACAGAAATTTCACTGTATCTTTAGATACGACTGTTAATGCTGACAGTGCCATATTCTTCCTTAAGCTTCAGCAAGCAGCACATGCAAAATGTGTGTTGGGCTAATGTCTTTTGACAAGTTCATGATTTTCCCTCAAGCTCTCAGTCTTTCTCCTCATGTTCTTCTTTCACAGAATCGCAGAATGGCTGAGGTTGGGAGGGACCTCTAGAGATCATCTAGTCCAACCCCCCTGCTCCAGCAGGGACACCTAGAACACGTGGGACAGGGTCACATCCAGGCCGGCTTGGAAGATCTCCAGAGAAGGAGACTCCACAACCTCCCTGGGCAGCCTGTTCCAGGGCTCTGTCACCCTCACAGGAAAGAAGTTCTTCCTCACATAGAGATGGAACTTCCTGTGTTTCAATTTGTACCCATTACCTCTTGTCCTGTCGCTGGCCACCACCAAGAAGAGTTTGGCTCCATCCTCCCTACATTCACCTCTCACGTACTTATACATATTGAGCAGATCTCCTCTCAATCTTCTCTTCACTATGCTAAACAGGCCCAGCTCGCTTAGTCTTTCCTCATAAGAGAGATGCTCCAGTCCCTTAATCATCTTTGTCGCTCCACGCTGGACCCTCTCTAGAAGTTCCCCATCCTTCTTGTACTAGGGAGCCCACAACTCCACACAATATTGCAGGTGTGGCCTCACCAGAGCTGAGTAGAGGGGCAGGATCCCCTCCCTTGACCTGCTGGCAAAACTCCTAATGCAGGCCAGGATCCCATTGGCCTTCTTGGCCACGAGGGCACATTGCTGACATGGTTAACTTATTGTCCACCAGGGCTCCCAAATCCCTCTCCATGGACCTGTTTTCCAGCAGGTCAACCCCTAATCTGTCCTGGTGCCTGGGGTTCTTCCTCCCCAGGTGCAGGACCCTGCACTTGTCCTTGTTGAACCTCATGAGGTTCCTCTCTGCCCAACTCTCCAACCTGTCCACGTCCCTCTGAACAGCAGCACAGCCCTCGGGAGTGTCAGCCACTGTTCCCAGTTTGGTGCCATCTGCAAACTTGCTGAGGGTGCCCTCTGTGCCCTCATCCAAGTCATTGATGAACATGTTGAACAGCACTGGGCCCAGTACTGACCCCTGGGGGACACCACTGGCCACAGGCCTCCAGCTAGACTCGGCCCCATTTATCACCACCCTCTGAGCTCTGCCATCCAGCCAGTTCTCAATCCACCTCACTGTCCACTTATCTAATCCACACTTCAGGAGCTTCCCTATGAGGATGTTATGGGAGACAGTGTCAAGGTAGACAACATCCATGGGTCTCCCATCATCCATCCAGCTAGTCACCTCATCGTAGAAGGCTATGAGGTTCATCAAACATAACTTACCCTTGATGAATCCATGCTGACTACTCCTGATCACCTTCTTTTCCTTGACATGTCTAGAGATGGTCTCTAGGATGAGCTGCTCCAACACCTTTCCAGGGACGGAGGTGAGGCTGACTGGCCTGTAGTTTCCCAGCTCCTCCTTCTTGCCTTTTTTGAAGACTGGAGTGACGCTGGCTTTTGTCCAGTCCTCTGGCACTTCCCCTACTTTCCATGACCTCTCTGGCTGAGCAATGACCCCCGCCAGTTCCCTCAGCACTCTTGGGTGCATCCCATCTGGGCCCATAGATTTATGGGCGTCCAGTTTGCCTAAATAATCTCTAATCCAATCCTTCTCGGCCAGCGGAATGTCCTGCTCTCTCCCAGTTTTCTCTCTTGTCTCTGGGCTCTGTAGTTCATGGGGACTAGCCTTAGCAGTAAAGACTGAAGCAAAGAAGGCATTTAGTAACTCCGCCTTCTCTACATCTTCTATCACCAAGGCACCCACCCCATTCAGCAGTGGACTAATATTTTCCCTAGTCTTCCTCTTGCTGATGATGTATTTGTAGAAGTCCTTCCTGTTGTCCCTGGCATCTCTTGCTAACTCTATTTCCAAATGGGCCTTGGCTTTCCTCGTTGCATCCCTGCATTCTTTCACAATGTTCCTATATTGTTCCCATGCCCTTCTTCCCCATTATGTACGTGCTCTCTTTCTCATTAAGTTTTCCCAAGAGCTCCCTGCCCATCCACGCAGGTCTCCTGCCCCCCTTGCTTGACTTTTTTCTTCACCGATCCTGAGCTTGACGAAAGTGGTGTTTGAATATTAGCCAACTCTCCTGGACCCCCTTTCCTTCTAGGACCCTGGCCCAAGGGATTCTTCCAAGGAGCTCCCTTCATATAAGAAAAATGGAAGGGGGAAAGGAATTATGCAGAGAAAGAATATGCATGTTCCTAAAGAGAATTAATCTATAATTCAAAGTCCTTTGCTCACCTGATGTAGGGAAGACTGTCACCTGAATGCTTTCTGTTCCAAGCCATCATAATTCAGTGCTGAACAAACCATGGAGAGAGTCAGTCCTCCTGGTCAAAATGGCGGCTGTGGAGGTGGGCATTAATCCTTAAAGCACTCTTCCCCGTCTCCTCTCAGATAAGAGAAAACCAAAGAATGCAAGCTATAGCATATGTAAGTAGGAGTACAGGTTGCACACACTCATAGCCATATATTCTTCCTATCACCACGAAATGTGTGATTGCACAGCCTGGCCTGCACAATGCACTTTTCCCAGTGAAAATTTTGTTAACCTCAAAAGGGAATCTGCTTTAGCTCTGTTTGCTGTTATCTGATGGCACTTTGCAGAGCCATTGCACGATATCGGTGATGTAATGGGAGTCGCATCAGAATCACATGAAGCACAGGAGGGCATTGGAGATGTAACCACAAAGCACCCCCGAGGAGAGCAGGACCAGGCTGAGTCACTCTGCTCACTATCTCCTGCCTGGGTAGTGTGGGGTGACCGCCAGCCTCCAATCCACATCTCCTGCAGCCCTGAGTCACCCTCCCTAAACATCAAAGAATTTGTGGACATTTTTCCCAGTGGCCAGGGTAACAGAGACAGGCTGGGAAACCCCAAACATCTCCCTCAATCATGGGCAGCCCATCTGCCCAAAAGTTAATCCTACCCCAGAGCTGTGGGATTATGGAAAAGTGGGTGGCATGGAGGGAACTCCATTAGTCTTCTCTCTTTTCCTTTTAGTTGGAGTCTTCTCTCTTTTCCTTTTAGTTGGCTCTCGTAGGCATTTGTGGAAGTCTATAGAGAAATGAGAATGGAAAGGAAACTAAGCTGTGGGAGAGACAGCCTGGATGCAAGCTGAAAGGAGCCATAGCAAGCATGTACCTTGAAAGGGGTTTTTAAAGGGGACTAAGAGGAAGTGTGAAATCTTCAAATAGGAAAAAATCACAATTCCGCAGTTATTTTGGAAGGTATCTAGCTGAATATAACAATCAAGGCTACAGTTCAAAGAATCATATGAAATGTATTATTTTTGTTATCAATTATAAGAATAAAGATATAGATATATATATATATTGCCTGCCATTTTATGGTGCTCAGAAGAAGCTTTCCCAGACATAAATTTATTAGGGGTATTATTAAGGTAATGGCCCCAATAGCGCCAGCACCCATGCAAGGGACTACTTCTGTATGCTACCATGTGGTCACTGCTATGAGACCATGGAACTCACTCATGGAGCCTGTGATCAGTGTTGGATGGGAACACTTGATCATCCTACCTAAATTTCAGCCACAACAAGTGGACTCAAATCCTAAGATGGAGGATGCACGTTTCAGCAGTCTGTTCCTAGAGATTTTTCACCTGGGCAAGGTTAAGCCATAGTGACCACGAAAATTCTAAAATGATAGATAACATATGTGAATAGGAAAATACTGTTTTTGTTGTCATTGTTGTCTTTTAATCTTGCTAGGCTGGAGGAGGGAGACCCACATCTGGTGATCTTGAAAAAGGGAAATGGTGACTTTTCATCAGAGAAGGTTGCTTTAGCAACCGTTTTCAAGCACGGATTGTTTCTGATGATCCTTATGTTAAAAACAACAACAACAACAACAAAACACAGCTTTAACACTTCCTAAATGACAGAAATTGAAACTTTTCTTTAGATATAATTGAAAAGTGAGAACATAGAAAGTAATGTTGTTTTGGGGGAGGGGGAGGGAGGTGCATTTCTTATACTATCAGTTCATGAACAAGATTTTAATGTTGTCTTTCTTCCTGAGTATTTCTTGAAATTTCAGTATCTTAACTATGGGCATAGATCATGACAATGGTGATCACATCTTCAACAGGATGTAGGGCATGAAGTTCTGTAGCAGGGATCAGGAGAGATGTATGATGAAAGGATTTGTGATTAGCAGGATGGCCAATAATGAGGATTTTGGCTGAGTTTTTTTAGGTTGGTCCACAAAGAATCCTGTAACAATCCAACTTCAAGGTGATTTGTATTGAAGAACAAATTTTGCTATCAGCAAATTGTTCCAAAATATCAAGCTGTGGGGACTCCTGCAAGTCCTTCTGCAGCTCTTGATAATAGCTACCACCAAAATGAGATGCTGGAGCAGACTCTTCTATCGGGACAAGTCTTGCAGCCTAACACTTGATAAGAAGCTGTATAAAAAGATAAAGAAAGTAGATATATTAATGCCAAACTGACTCTTGACACTGCCCTGGAAATGTAGTAATAATAGCAGCATGAAAAATGAGCGCAATGGCGACAATTCAGCCATTCACTTGGGGCCTCCTGCAAGATTGGCAGCCCTCTTCTGCCTTTGGGTGGTCTCTAGCTGCTCTCTGCCTGCCTGCATAGGCTTCTGTTATCAGTTCATTAATCATCGCATACGATGTACGATATTCACATGAGCTTGGGAAGAAGTACTAGTCTTTCCAGCAGATGCTTTGGAAGAGGTTTATATTTCACATGCTGGACTATTGTGCCAATATGCCCTGGGCAGGGAATGACATCAAACAAGCAAGGGATTTCCTTAGAGTGTGTCCTGGAAACTTGAGGAGATCTTGATAGCAGCTGACATCCCATTTGCCTTGAAGTTAACATTTTCCTGACATCTTGCCTGGTCGTGCCTTTATATAATTGTAAGCCATGTTTTTTAAGCTGTCTGAAGGAGATTAAACTGTTTTCTAAACAGCTTTCACAGACTAATGCTTGGCATATGGATAATGGATAGAGTTACCAGCTTGGAAATGTGCTGGAAAATTAGTAAATACCTTTTATGAAAAACAGTGCAGAGAGATTGGTGAAATTGTTCAGAAAATTAGGAGACAATTGCTATGTTCTGGCAACCATGACACTTTTTTCCAGACTTGCCTCCTTGTTTGTTCTCAATTTCCTCTCTGTATATAATATATAGAAGCTCATATTTTCACTGGCCACCAGGAAGAAAAATGCTACTGCAGATGCATAAGAACAGAACTTCCCTTTGCATAACTTCCAAATCAGTGTAGTGCTGCTGCTTTACACTAAATTAAGATTTGACGTATGGTCAAGAGTTATTGCTACTCTCAGAGAAAAGTTTCATGATAAATACCTGTGACTGGTTTCAAATATTGATATGACTATCTCTTTAGCTGGTATTATATGCTTCTTTAGCAATCAGTCCCTTTTCAATTTAATTCCTTCTGTAACAGCTGTGACCACAGGGCTTGGTGTGCATTTCCAGGAGGCTCCTGTCTGCAGCATCTGGGAAGGATTAGCTCAGTGCACCCTGGAAAGCAGTTCACCTCCCATATTTTGAGATTTCATAGCAGTCTCAGGCCTGCTGGGATGTATCGAACTGATATTGCTGGCATGCTGGTGGTTCATGGGACAGGCTTACACAGGCTTCGCGGGTGCAAGGGGCAGGTGAGAAGCTGAGCAAGCCAGACGTGCAACCACTGTGAGGAGCTGCCTTCTGCCCTAGTGCAGACATAACTCTCTCAAAATATTTTCTTGCTATATTTTCTCCTGAGGACTCTCAATCTTAGAAATCAAGTTCAAAAAAAATTGCATGTCACTTTGTAAGTGACGGTATTACTGAATGCAATGTGACCCAATTTGGTGGAGCATGACACCTAATACCTGCTGGTAGTCCAGGTATTTCAGTGCTTTGGTATCAACAATAGTTCACTTTCCTTAGCTGTGATTTACAACTTTTCCAAAGCTTCCTTTCCCCTACTCATTTAACGATGTATTGTTTAAAGATAATTACATGCACAATATCTAGAGAAATTATACAGTTGTAAAGTTTTCTTACCTTATGAATGAGGAAACTAAGACAAAAATGTTAGATGTCTTTCAGAAGACCATTTAAATCAGGGCTTTGTTCTTGCTTCCCTCTCCAAGAGATGCCTTGTGTTATTAACATGATGTTCTCACATTAAGCGACCTCAGACCTTCAACACCTTCATTTACATACAGGTCCAAATCAAAATCTTGGAGCTGCATGCATTTGAGATTCAGGAAGCCCAAACTTAATCAACTTGAGTGAAACCTGGGCAACTATGAAGTGCAACAGCTGAAGTGACACTTATGGCCTGTGCTTCCTCTTTCCCAAAGACTTTGGATGGCTAACAAAGAAATTGCCTGAAACAAAAGGAGAAGAAAGTTTTGCCCTGCTGGAAGAGGAGGTATGGCTGAATATGAGGCTGCTTCTAGCCTACAGACGTTTGCCCTGGAAATGAGGCAATGCCTCTGCTCAGGCAACTCTGAAAATGCAGGTTACGATTCACAGCCCCCAGGTAAGCCTGCATTGCATATATAACTGGGTAAAATATTTCTCCTGAAAGTGCAGTGTCCTGAAAGCTTCCCGTTTAGGGGAAGCACCTTTTCACTGCATAGCTGTGCTCCTATACATGTCTTGTGGGGTAAAGTCTGATAGTCCAGAGCTGAAATCCTTGGCCATGTTCCTGACCGCTCACATAAAGAAAAGCAGGCCACAGTAGGATATCAATTTTAGGAATGTAGGAGTTGCCTCAGTAGTTACCAAAGTTGTATCCAACACACTGATTAAAAATATTATTTGTGTAGGTTGAAATAATCATGCCACATTGTACTGGATGGGGGGGGGAGAGGAGGGAAGAAGTAATTTGATTTATTTTTGATTTATTTTCAATAAGCAGTGTTGAAAGGGATCCAACATGAATAGAGATATTCTCTTTTTAATAGTTTCAAAGATAAATTAAGCTAAACTTAGATAATGAGGGTATTGCTTTTATATTTGGGGTGTGCAAAATCTTTTCATTATTAAGATTTATAAATAGAAAATGACATCAGAACATTGCCTTGGGCATGATACTACTCTCCCTGGAATTTTGCCATTTACTTCAATGGGAACAGTTCCCTTAATGAGTGAGATGCCTGAATTAGGATTTAATTAAAAATTATTCTGAAATATTAATAATTTTTCAGTTTCCTATTGTTAAAATAATCAGAGCGGTGGAGAATAGGCCAGTAATGCATAGGAAGGTCACAATAAGAGACCCGAAATATAACAGACGAGTGAGAGAAAAGGAAGAGTCTGTTGAAGTGTGGTAGGATCCTGAAATTTCCATCCTGTGACAAATGGGAAAAGATATGCGGAAATGACTTCAACTAACATCAGGATCCAAGAATCTTGTCTTTAAAATGCATCCCTCCATGAGATCTTTATACAGGATTGTGTTATCATTGGCTCTGATTCTCATTTCTGCTGTAATTTAAAGGTAACTCTAGTGAGCTGCTTGTAAAACTTATGTGAAAGTGAAATTAGACCTGTGGTTTGTGCTGTCACAGAATTTCTTGACATTTATTAACTTGGTAACATATTTTGCCAAGGCCTTTCATTCATTACTCTCTGAATTAATGATAAAGGGTTATATATACACTGATTCAGTAGTGGTAAAGGGGTTATGTATTAGATGTATTATGTATCAGTGAATACTGCATTTTAACTATTTAGAGTCATATTCATATCAGTTTGCATAAGTGCCGATTGATGTTAAGCTTAGTGAAAATAGGGCGGAAAAGCAGTTGCTTCAGATTTTGTCTCTTCTGAAGTGACTGGAAGTAGAAGCAGCTTTTATCTTTATAGGTACTAGCTGGACTCCGGAGGGAGATGCTTCATTTCATTGCATTTCATGGGAAGCAGAGGCCAGACCTTGAGAAAAAAAGATGTTTGCCTGCCTAGGCTGAGCGATAAGGAGCACGGAGGCAGCTGCTCAGGCCTGTTCACAGGCAGCCCCCGTCCTGGAAACTTGTTGAAGCCGGCCGCTCGGCTGGGCTTGTAGCCAACTTAACCGCAGACGTCCTCCAAACTAGCTTTGGAGAACAAACATCCGGAAATGAGGAAGAAGAGGAGGAAGGCAGGACCCTCAAATTGAGGGCTGGGACCCCTCACTGGTATGTGCGCCTGCGCACCCAGAGGGGAGAGTTGCGCAACTGAAGGCGGAGTTTGTCCACCCCCCCCCCGCCTGCCTCCTGGGTCGTACTGACCCTACGTGACAGGATGCACCGGGCACAGAGAGGACAGTGAAGAGCGGGGTGGGGTGGTGAGAATCCTAACACCGAGGCATACGTTTT
>NW_010582704.1:0-18718 GCF_000705375.1 Tinamus guttatus
GATGGATAGATGGGTGGATAGCTGGATAGAGAGATAGATGGATAGATGGGTGGAAAAAATGGATAGATGCATAGATGGTGGATAGCTGGATGGAGAGATAGATGGATAGACGATTGGAAAAAATGGATAGATGGATAGATGGGTGGATAGCTGATGGAGAGATAGATGGATAGATGGATGGAAAAAATGGATAGATGGATAGACGGGTGGATAGCTGGATGGAGATATAGATGGACAGATGGATGAAGAGATGGGTGGATGGATAGCTGGATGGATGAAGAGATGGGTGGATGGATAGAGGTAGATGAGGAAGGGACATCAGAACGGCATCTCGCCAACAACACCAGCGCAGACTTTGCTGCCTGTCCTGAGGCCCCACGTTCAGTGTCCCTCGACATCCCCATGGCCAGCGCCCCAGCATGTGCTCCACGGAGGGGATAGCGTGATCGGGGCAAGACTCACGGCTCGTCACGAACCACCGCAGTCTGATTTAGCAGAAAGCTCTCTGAGGTGGGGACCTGCTCTCCTCTAAGCACCGTGAACGCTCAGTTTGCTCTGGATTATCACCGCCTGGACAGGGAAGCAACAACAATCCGAAACCTGGAGCAGACATGAACCCGGGAGCAAGACCAGTGAGCTGGCTGGAAATCCCTCTAGCCGTGACTTTGTCAAGATTGATTGATTTCCTCAGATCATGCAATTTTTTATGAACAGGCATTTTTCAATGCAAAAATGTTGTCAGAAGATTTCTGGCTAGCACTATTTAATGCCTTTGGGTTTTTTGTTTCATTTCTGGCCTTTTTCAATACTTGATGATTGAACAGTTTCTGCAAAGGCTTGGAATAAAATTTGCCCATACAACCCCCCCGGGACCTATATTTCATTGAATTGTTCCTTTCTCATGTTGGAAAATACTGTAAATATTTTTCAGTGAATATGTGATTGATGTTTCAATTAGCTTTGAATTTGCATCCACCTTGGTGTTCTTTCGGGTGAATATTCCTATGAGCTCGTTGAATGATCATAAAATTAAGCATTGCAGGCAGGAGTGTTTGTGGAAACACACTTGGTGTGTATTCCCCAAATCCTTCTCCACGGTTAGGCAGCCACAGTTCCCAGGCAAGACAGAAACCCACGTGCAAGCTGGTAGTCCCACCATAAATAACCCAGCTTGAAACCTGCTGGAATCTGCCATCAGTCTACAGTGTAAAACAAACCCCAGAGAAATGGCAGGGAACGGGAGACAAAAAGGCATTAAGTGATGATGTGTGTGCTCCCACCAAGAGTCGTGTCTAGTCCTCATTCATCTCTGGCACTTGCTCCCCAGCAGGCACGCGTGCAGATGCTCGTGGTTTGCCCTGCAGCTATCACGAGCAGAATCACTTAAAACAGCAGACGACTTCTGGAAAGTCCTTGCTGGGCTCCAGGTGGTCCATGGGAGCCGCGCTCTCCCTGCGCATCCCAGGCTGTGTTTGAAGGGATTTAGGATAAGACCGAGTCCTTACTGGGAGGAGCATTTGAAAGCAAGCAGCATTTGAGGCTCGGATGTATTTGACTTTCCCTGGGACTTGGACCTTTGATGCTTTTGAAACGCACAGATTTCAAATGCACTCTTGTACGATTTTACACTCGAAACCCTGCCCAGTTGGGTAAGTTATGGCCAATCTTTATCATCCTCCACAGCCTTTTGGTGCCTCTTCTGCCTCCTCGATTGGCTTAGGTGACGTTAGAGGGCACTCTTCCATTTTACTGCTTGCTTAAACGTATTTTAAATAGCTCTTATTATAATGTGCAGAACCGCAAGCACTTTGGCAGGCTAGGGGTGAGGGGAGAAATGCATTGGAAATGAAATGATGCTATTTTCATTAAAAAAAATGCTACTGCAATTCTTCAAACATATTCTTTCAAATATCACATTTGCATGATCTTTGTATGGCTAGGAGGATATGCAATTTGGAAAATATAGCACGTATTAACTATTTCACGTTGCAGTAGCTAAACATGAAGGCTCTGTGATTTCCCAGCAGGAACTGGAGTGAATTAATGCAATGCAGCCCTTTCTTGACATTGCAGGGCTTTAAAATAGAGGTGGATAAAGGTGACTACTCTGCACCTAAGCTTCATGATGAACATCTCTAAAATCCTATGATCTCTTAATATCACTCCACAAAATATTTTGAAATCAAAGAGCAGCCAAAAAGAAAGATGTCAAAGACCAAAAGTTACTTTAAATCATGTAGAAAATGTATTTCTGAATCCGAGACTAAGAAATGTCTCATAGTCATAAAACCATAAACCATCTATAATGCCATTCCAACATTCAAAGCAGTAATATTCATATATCAAAGCTGAGGTGCTGTTAGCTTCCAACTTTTTTAGGATGGCATTCATCTTTATGACAAAAATAATTATAGAATGATAACCTGCAGTGACTTCAAGCACACGCAGAAGAAAACACTGCGGCTCTTATCTCCAGCCCCACCAAATTTAAAAGACCAAGCTTGTGATCGTGAAAATGAAGAAAGAATAAAATACCCATCCGTCATAGGTTTTTAGCTCTCTGCTAACTCTTTCTTGTGCAAATGTGCCGTGCAGAGAAGGATTACAAAACGGGGACATTTCTCGGAGATCCCTTTTCAGCCTGTGCCTTCTCCTCTGCAGATCTCCCCCTCCGGGCCATCATGTGCCCATTCCTTCCCATAGGTCGCTACAGCCTGCACTGTTCTAGCGCTGACACATACTGATTAATTAATTAATTAGCCTCCTCTTGCACAGGCTGGATGCAGCAGCTCCTCGTTTGGCCCTGGGCTCCACTGCCTCCAGGCTGTCACTTCTGTCACGCAGCCAGCACGAGCGTTAATGTCCTGCCAGGAGACATAGCCCAACGCCAGGCTCCAGAGGCCACCGCTCTGCCCAGAATCCATACGCTGGCAGCAGAAGTGCAGGCAGAAAGTTTGCAATGCATCCCCACATCCCATGTGTTCACACACTAACTACGTCGCACTAAAATAAACTCTTTCCAATTAATGCTTGCTTGTTGTCAAATACAATAGTTTTCAGCCCTGCGACACTTAAAAAATGCTAGCTACTTATGCAGTATCTCTGCAACCATCCAAAATGCTCTGCAAGGTATTTTACATGAGTAAAAAAATGGAAAAAAATGACTAGGTTTTAGCAAAATAACCACATTAGACTAGTGACCAAAAACTCCATTTCATTTTAAGGGATGTATCCTTCATGGTATCCCTGATTGAGTAGTACCACAAACTAAAAGACACAGACTCATCGTGGGTGATGGGGAATGAGCAGTGAGAGAGAGATAACTTGCACTGCGCCACTTGATTTACTTCTGAGAGCTTAGTGAAGATAAATGCAGCTCATTTCCTAACATAAGTATGCAAATGACACCTTAATTATTGATCATAAAGAGTGATTTGCAAAGTTCAAATATCCACATACTCAGATTGACATGGTACCTTGCTTGCAGAAAAACAAAAAAAAATCTCCCTAAACTAATGACCATGGAGCCAACATGGATCTTCTGCCTGACTCCTTTTTGAGTGTCCCCTCTCCTGGAGAGGGAAAAACACTTTGTGCAGTGGCAGAAAACTGAAAAAAACAGCAGCTTGAGCTAAGAATGGAGTTGGGATTTTGTATTTCGTGGATGGGTGCTCAGATTACATCAACTCGAAATGGAGACGGCGCTCAAAGTGGGGAACTTGCCTGACTGCCGGCAGCAAGGGGCATCCATGAGCAAGTTCACAACAGGAACACGTATTCTTGGAGGGGCAAGAAAGGAAAACACATCTGCAAGTGGGAAAGGAAAAATCCTTTTGGTTTATAAGTGTCTTTTCATAGACCAATTTCACCAGTTCTACCCACATGGGTCATTTGTCTTCTTCCATTTAAGGTGGTTTAAAGCAATCAGCAGCAGCTCCATGCATCAGTTAGCTGCTTTGTACTTGGCTTCCTTCAGCAATCAAGACGTGGCCTCAAACTGCTGCATCAGCTCCTGAAGTCAATTGTTTTACATTACCCTAAGTGGCTACAGGGAGCCTCATTAAAAATGGACATGATTAGATGACAGAGCCAAAGGTAACCAAAGATCAGAGAGAATACAAATAGAGCATTAAGAAGAGTTTGTTTTCTTCAGCTTGTGCTGATTTATTAAAAGATATAAAAAATACAGCACGTGTAAGTCTCTTGCACATCTTGAGGGAAGATGATAGAAGAGCAGAATCCAACACTGTTCTGCAGGCTGTGGTTGCAGCACACTGTGACAGTCCACATTTGGCATGCCTTTGATGCCAAAACCTGAAATTGAGTCAAAAATGGGCAGGCAAATAGCTTATCCCCTTGACTTACATGCTGGTTCTTTGCGCTGTGGAGCATCCCAGCCAGCACCAATTTCTGTCTCATTATGCGAATGACTTAGCATCCTTCCTGACAAGCCATGGTGTCTTGTGCAACAATAATTTGGCCATATTTTGGATGTGAGAATGAATTTAAAACTGTGAAACATGAAATGAAGTGGCATTTCGCAGGATGCACTTTGCTAGGCATCACTGAGCAGTAGAAAATCTGCCCACGACTGTGCTGCTCCGATCCTCCAGCACTCACACTGCCAGCAGAAAGGGCTAATTTGCAGACCTGGCTAAAACCAGAAGACCAGCACCGTAAAATATGCCCCGTGTCAAAGGGAAAGGCCACCTGGTGAGGAAGGTTTTTGCAGAGCAGGCAGCTTGGTACAAAGCTTTGGTACAAATCCTTTTATTCAAAATATGGCTCTTATGCCAACTGAGGATGCTTGATATTTTTGACACATTTCCATATAGTTGGGAATGTTACCATAACTGTCAGTATGTTTTTCTTTCAGCCATTTAGAAATATCTTTACCAGATATGGGATGCAGTTTAAAAGTCGATGTCTGTAAGTGAATTGCGTGTCTTAGAGCCCACCAGAGTGAGCAGAGATCTGTTGCTGCAGCCAGTGCATCACCGCATCTGCAAACCAGTGCAGAAATACCCTTCTCAGATAGATACCCCATCACCGTGACCTGCAGATGATACTGAGAACGGGCCATCAAGCAAGGTAAAAGTGCCCCTACCCTGCCACAGAAAAGTCCTTCCAATGCAGCTGGCTCTTACTGAAATAATTCATTACTCCAGGTTTCCATTTGCTCTAAAAATATTCTAAAACAGCACTGTAGAGGCTTATAAATGAAACATTCATCTCAGAACCACAAATACTACTAAACGACAGTGATTTTTCCACCAATGCTCAGTTGTACTTTTACATATTTTCCCTTTCTCCCTGCATTTTGAATCGAGATCCATATTTCCTTTTTATTTATTTTGTGTTTTTACTTAAAAGCAAAGAAGATAAAACACCACAACGTGCGTGACCGGCATCCACGAGCTAGCATAGTTTTTCCAAAAAATAAAAGGGCAGAGGGAATGAAATCAATCTAGAGTGACATTCTGTCTTGCACGTTCTTCTCTGTGCTTAATACTAAATTTTCACATATATCCTCGTAGCCCTTGGATTCAGATGAGTATCACACCACTAATTGTAAATTAATGGCTACTAATGAAGAAAAGAAGCCAACTGTTGAGCCTTACAGAGGCAAATGTGGCAAATGTGAGCACGGGGCTAGCGGAGACTTGGGATGCCAGGATTTGGCTTCCTTTTGGAAATAAAAAAAACAAAGTTATGAGCCCCAAATTGAGATATGGTGGGTAAAAGGGACAATAGGCACGAGCTACCAAAAAAAAGGAAAAAATCAATGCGAATGCTTTCTGGGAAGAAAAATCTATTAGCGAACATGGCTCGTATGAGGTGTTCAAGGGTTGCCATAGTGATTCAGTGGCTTCGTTTGACCGGCCGTGAGGAGCGAATACAAAATAGTGGCAGAGCGAACGCGCCGCGTGTCTGATCCAGAGCCCATTGAAGCTCTCAGCACCTTTCTGTTGACTTCAATGAGGTGCGGATGGCGCTTCAAGAGCGGCACTTGATAGCTCATTTCTTTTCACATCAAGCCCTTTCATGTCCCCTAAAAGGTTCCCATTGGAGACGAGCAGAAGGTAGGGCTCAGCCTATGAGGTTTTGGAGATATGCTTAATTTTAAGTACAATCGACCCCGTGACTTCAAATCCAGGAGGGAATTAGACAGAAAAGTCTTTCCGTCAATGCAAAGGCAGAAAAAATCCTCCCACTCAAAGCATCATTCATAACTGAATACTGAAGCAAACAGTCTGACACACACTTTATTTTCACAATGTTGAGAGGCTACGTGGATGCTTTTGTTCTGCTCACCAACTATATTGCGTTGGGATAGGACAGTGAGCTCCCCTTAGCTGTTTAAAAAAGAAAAAGTAAGTAATGCCATAATGGTTTGCTATTCAATATAAATTTAAACAGAGTGAAGCATTCTGTCAGACCAATAAAAAGTATATCCCCAACATTTCTTTCATCTTTCTCCAAACTCTTTAAGTGTTTAAGCAGTCGGCTCATCAATGACATATTGCATAAATGCTTTGCTATTAGGAGTATTTTTTTCATTATGAATCTTTTAAGTGCCAGAATATCTGATAAGTTCAGTTTTGATTTTCTTTATAGGACAAATGCGTAATAGTTGTCTTAGATTCTTTCTGCACTCTGATTTTTATCTGTATTTTATTATGGCAATAATAAACTCTAATACCCTCTTTCATATCTGCCTTGTTCTTTCTTAAGGTCAAAATTATATCCAGAACTAAAAGTGGCAAGAGACTTCTTCCTGTCTTCTTTTCAGTAGTTTAAGTGAATACATTACCATCTGCAGACATATAATAGCAAATTAGGAAATCTAAATAGGAAAAAAAGAATTTCTTTAATATATGCCTGGTAATCAGAAAACCAGGTATTGGTATTTCATTAAGACAACTAATTTTCAATCTCACGGGTAAATTAGATGCTATTACATCAGGTTATCTATTTCCCTTCCTTGCCAATAATCTGTGGTGAAGGAAGAAACCATGTTCCTCCGGCTGTGTTCAGGCAGACTTGGCTTGTTTGTGTTTTGCTGGATTTGTGCTTTTCCTGCACTGAGCCTGCTGTAGAGCAGGGCTCACCCCATGGGAGCGCAGGCTTGTTGGGCAGGTGATGGGTGCCAAAGCCAGGGCTGAGATCAGAAATTATGCAGAAGCAGGAGGGGAGATCACATCTTTCCCCATCTTCTTTGGTGGAGACCACCCTTTGGTCACCAACACCTTGTTAGCTTCAAAAAACTCCCACGAACCCATCAGTTGTGACATTGCTCATTGGAGATGCCTTGATCAACATAGTTTCATGTTTGTCAGCTGGAGAAATAATTGAGTAGAAATAAAGAAACCCACCTACTTCTTTACATACAGAACTACACCCATAGCCGAGCTCCGTCTGGGCATCCCTGGCTTCCAGACCTGCTCCTCAGTCCCTAGACAAAGGGACCTGGGCAAAAATCCCTCTCCCTGCCCCCTAAACATGTTCATCATTTCTCTTTCTCTTACTTTAGCTAAGAAAAAATAGAAAAGGAAGTCAACAACATGCCTTTTCACAGATAAATGCGTCTCCGCTCCATGGAAAGCAATTTATTGAAGCATGTTAATTATGCTACAAGCCAGCATTGCTGTTGACTTTTGTATTCTCCTCTTTGCACTGAAAAAGAAGGCCTATGCCAGGTTTCCCATTTCCATTAGCATAAAAATTAATGTGCTTAGCAATGGCACCCTCAGATCCTTATTTGCTGCCAGAGATCACGAAGGTGACACTTCATACTAAATAAAGCCAGACTTAGGGTTGGGAAAGAGCATTTTGGGAGGGTGTGAGCATCAGCCACGTGGGCTCCTGCTCTGTGTGATCGGGGTGAATGCAAGATTTACGGCGCTTGGTTGCCTGCCAGCAGAATATTCTTTTTGTATATGCAGAGGTGTCTTAAGGCAAGGTGGTTTCACAGGGACTGACTAAATCATAAATAATGGGCTTTTTCTTGAAGCCCAGATTTTTAAAAAGGGGCTGGAGATCTTTGCAAGCAGGATAGAGGCTCACTACCTTTCACTGCAGGATTTGGTCGTATATTTGCAAAATAAATGAAAACAAATATTTTTTTTTGCAATTTTTAAAGCTTCACGTATGGTTCTGTTGGCTTGCAGATAGTCGGGTTCATCATAGGTTGCCAAGGCAGAAACACAGCTGTCTGCAGAAAGAAGTTAACTGATCCAGGGGTCCCTTTCACCTGGAAATTACACAAGTCAAACTAAATTGCACAAATCAAACTGCATAAGAATAATAATTATCCACCATTTCCCTTATAGATTTCTCAAGGTCTCAATTTCTAAAGGTCCCTAAGTGTCATCTGAACAAGAGATGTGTGAATAAGTGACCTAGATGCTGGAGTACCAGGTCCCCCAGCCGAAGATCAGCAACAAGATCTCCCTCATCTCAACATGTTGATTAGGGAAATATTAGAGAGGCTCCGTGTGCTGGTTTGTTGTTGCTCTGAACTCAAAACACATCATGCAGACACTCTGCACCGACGCTTACAGCTCGCTACGCTGCTTTGGGGACACATCCGCAAGGCGAAATTCACACAAATGCAACTCAGCAGGTGACCTTTCCTACAGAAAAGATTTACATATCTACAGACCAAATGACTTTTTAAAAGTTTTTTTTTTAATGGAAAAAATAAGGGGAATTAGCCAAAGGAAAACATGCATTCCAGTGCAAAGCTTCCCAATGCTCTAACTCAGGAACTAAAGCCAGCTCTGACATTTCCATCAGTTTCACTTGGCTTACAGTCTTAACAGCAAACATCTGGGTGTGGGATGAAGATGCTCACATGTTTCTCCCCACCAGTTTTATCATAGAAAAAAAAAAGAAACCACACTGGAAATGATTTTAAACACAGAGTTAAACATCAGGTGCTAAAATTAAGAGCTGGGTTTCGAACACTTATTTATGACTTTGCTCTTCGAAAGGAAGTTTTTTTAATTCCTGATCCAACCCCGTTGCGAAAGGACCTCTTGTTGAAAGGTGATTCCAGGTGAGGCGTCGGGAAAACCCGTTCTTCGCTCCTGTCCGCCTTGGCTAAGCAGTTACTCAGCAGGACGAGGCAGTAATCAGATTTCCCATACAGCTGGCAATTCGAATAAAAAGGATTACTGCTCTGAAGATTAAAAAAAATAAAAAATAAAATTATAATTTCATGCATTTGCCAGGACTTGTTCACTATAAAAGGCAAAGCAGAAACACAAAAACAATTTATGCCTAGAATGACAAGGATGACCTAGTATTTGCTAGGGATTCATTGTAGACAAAATCACATGTTTTTTTCATAGCTTTACAGAAGAAGTAACTAACTAACTGCTGCATTTGTGATATAAAATACAGCCGCAGTTACTGTTACTTTAGGAGCTGTTTTCCATGATATTGACCTGCTGTGGCAGGTAACGTAGGTCCCCCAAATACCATGCCTGTTTATTGTGTAAAAGGAGAGTTTTTGGTTAACAATGCAACTGCACCCGTTTAGCACCCGTGTGAAACCATCTCGTCTTAGTGACAGATAACAGAAAATGGAAGCAGAAATTTGGGGGAGAAGGGTTTCTAGCAGCTACAGTGAGTTATTGCAGCAGTTATGACTAGAGTTAATAATGACAAAGGGGAAGTGGATTTGCGAGAAAGCTCGAGTAAAATCCATATAGCATTATGTTTATGCTCCTTGTAACTTGACGTTACAGAAAGGCATAAACTACATAAAAACCACACAAATTGAAATTGCATTTAAAATAACATTGAATTTAAACTCAAATGTTTCTTGACACATCTATAGTTGTTAGGTACATCTTTTATCCTATCATGATTTACAAGCTGGTGTAAGGAACATACACACTATGCCTTACTAAGATGAGCTATAATTCAGCTTGCTACTGCTTTTATTAATATTTTTATTAAGGGCTCTGCACAAGCTCCTAACCATGCAGCCTTATTTTCCCACTTCTTGGGCTGTTTCCTCCAAGCTGAGGTTTCTCCCTGACATGTAGAAATACTTTCTGCCAGAAACACAGGGAAGTTCCCTTCAGAGCCGCTGCCGCGGCTGGGATTTGTGCCCTTGAATAAGCAGGCTAATGTACGTGCTACGTCTCTGCGCAAGGCAGTGATTTGTGCTAAATAATTAAACGCATTTTCCCTATCATGTTGTTGCTGCAACGAGCCCGGCTGGGATGCTCCCGGGAGCCGCGCGAGCCGCAGCGCATTCGCAGGGTCCTGGAGCCCTACGTTGTCTGTCTGTCACCATCATTTGCTCGAGATCAGCCCCTGGAACAATATTAGTGCTCTTTGCTTTAAATAACCTGGCTGCTTCTCTTTTACAGACCGTTCAGCTCCTTTTCATGGTTCAATCAAATTCATATCCCTGATCCTAGGGAATGATTTTTCATAATCTTATATGAGACAACAACAGCGCTTCTGTGCTCTTCACCTATACACATAATAAAAATGGTTAATCTGTTCAGTTGTAGCAGTATACAAACTAGCTAGCAGTGAATTAATCTCAGAACCATACCTAGATTATTGTATCTATTTTAGATAGCCAAGAACGATGCCGAAATGGATGACTGGTGTTTTTCTCTTTTCCATAAAGCACTTCGATTTCTGCAAGAGCTCCCCACACTCTAAATTAAATATTCAGTGGATTTCTCACATTATTATTTTAGAAGCTTGCATATTTTATTAGTAATTAAAGGAAAATAGGAGCTATATTCCAGGAAAATTAGATAATAATATTTATCCCATAGCTTTAATATAAGAAGCTTCTTATGATTAATTAAAAATATTAATCTAACAAAATAACTAGGTAAGGACAATGAAATATGAGACCTTCAAGTAAGCAGGGACTAGGACTTACCAGGGAAGGGACAACTGGGTAACCCGAGCACATGAATATTGCTGAGATCCAAAGAATGAAAACAAGATTTGATCTGCATAGACTTCAAGGAAAAAAGGAAATCAGTTTACATTTAAAACAAAGCCAAGCAAAGCTAGAAGTCTATATGTACATAAGCCCCCGGACGCGTCTTTACCTGATCATTTTTTGCTCGGGAGCGCAGCAATGCATGTGCAGTTGTACTACCAAACTCCTCACATGTCCCTTCAGCTCCTCCTTGGATGACCATTTTTATACCAGAGTTCAGGAGCGAAAATGTCATCAAAGCTGATTTCATTATGACTAATTGGTCCATGTTTGGCCTTTTATTCCTGTTAAACAGGAAAAATGGCAAGAAGGTGCGTTCAGCTGCCATCACAAAATCACCAGTTGGTTTCATTTAAAACGTCCCATTAAAATGTCTCTCAAGCAGGTTGGCTGTTCAGGCTGTATCATCTGCACAGATATGGTCAAAGGTCTAAAGAGTCCAAAAACACATTTCAAAAATGGTGCCAACTACAAGAGATCATATGAACACCCTACAAAGACTGGCTGCAAGGGAAAAACAGTCAAAATGCAATGAGAGGGGAAAGTTCCTCAGAGAAATTTATATATACTTACATGCATAGGCATATATATACACACATACATACATACATGCATATATATAAAACATACTATTATAATTATATATATTATTACATTATGATGCATAGCTGTGGGGCATGTGGCCAGCTTGTGCTCGACTTGTCCTCACTGGCAAAACTCAAGGTGAATTAATCTAAGTGAAGATACGGGTGCTCTGGAAGGAAACGCTTTCCCACTCCTGGAAGATTTGGGAGCTGCTATAAATTAGGGTGATTTTGACTAGGACATTGGGCCTCCTGATGCAGCTGAAATTAACTCCAGGAAGCTGAACACAATGAGGTCTTCAGATGAGGCCTGAAGAATCACAGTGGCATTTAAGATCCTTTATCACTTTTAGAGAAAAAGTCACCATTTCAGCCAATAAAATGTTTGAACGTTTTTCATTGCTGCACAAGATGGTACTGGTCATGTCAGTGTTTGATAGAATCCAGGGAGTCTTAACTGACTTCTAAAATGTACATGTTTGCCATTGCTGCTGCAGTACTTTAGGATCCTTCAGGACCAACAGAGCTATAGAAATTCCAGACGAAATTAGGCTGATTTGAACACCGTAGTAAGCAATGCATTTATAAAAACTGTCAGGAGAACATTTGACTATTTGCATATTCAGTATATGTCCTTCTATTCAGAGAGAAAATCCTTTCATTGGAATTGAACATCCCGTCCCGACACACACGCAACCTCCAACTCCAGCAGATAAGCGGATTAGCTCGATGTTTCTGGTACAATGGAAAGCACTTTGGGTTGGATTCTGCAATGTTAAGCATCGGTTTCCACTGTATCTGCCTTTCGTTAACTCCATTTTAATATAAAATTAACCTTCATAGAACATTCTCTGTGAAAGACAAGGGATGAGAGGAGACTCCTGAAGTTCAGGATACCCAGGTTCAACGTGGGGCTGTACCACCCACTCTGCACAACCTTTGGTAAATTGACTTTTTTTTTTTTTTTTTTGCATTATTATTAATAAATTCAAATTGCATGAGTTCTTAGTGGCTTTCCTTCATGCCTGGTCAGCACCTCCTTCTCCCACTTTTATCGCATCCTTCGGAGGCGCTTTGTGGGCTGTAGAGGCCAAGCAAAAGATGCAGGAGAGCAGCTCATTGGAAACACAAGGGATTGGGCCAAACACAACTCTGCCTGCAGCCACGTCTCTGGCCCCCATCAACTTTGGTCACATTCAGAGCAAAATTAGCAAATAAACTTGTCCAGGTGCTTCATATGGCAAGTGGGAACGGGGGAGACCTCCGTGACAGCAAGTCTCCAGCATCCTTTGCAAAATCAATAGCATCTGGTCTGAACAGGAGGAGGAAATCTATGCTTATCTGAGGGTTTCTCTGTATGTCATTCCTGTCCGTGTTATAAATGATCACAATATGACCTATTTTTAACACTTCCTCAGGATTTGGAATTATTTTTGAGACTGATGTAGTTACGTAATGTCTGTCTCTCTCACCTTTTAATAGCTACCATAATTTTCTTTTTCCTGTGAAGAACTCATTGAAATTGTGCAGGTTTTGTGAGATTTTTATTCATGGACAAATAGATGCGTGACCAAACTGCCCTTCCTGTTTGATGAGATAGTCTATGAAAATTATTTTTATCATCTAGTTTCTTATGATGACTTTATCTATAACAAAATTGTTTAACTTGCTTAGAGCTCCTGCTTAAAAGTCGCAAATGTCACCTATGACAAACTGCTGTCCTCATGATCTTACTGTCATGGGGAAAAGGCAAGGAATGTGTTTTCTTTTTCCTGCAAAATTGCAGAGAAAAATCCACATTATGAAAAGTTTTTACCACAAACTGCTCTTACATGAGGCAGATTCACATTTCAGTGATGCTGACAGGAGTGCTTGAGACATTACTGATCCTGATTTGTATACTTTAAAAACACAGAAATACCATAAAATTAGTTACTTTTTATCACAACAGGAGGACTACTCAAATATATCACCTTTCATCTCCGTGTTTGATTAGATTTTTTCTAGCTATTCTAGATGCAATTCAACCTACACAACTGTATTTGTATGCATAAGGTGTTTGCTGCAATGTAGATGCATTCCAGATATTCCCACTTCAAGTTTAGAGGGAACAGAAACAAGTGGCAATTGACATTTCTGTCCTCTCTTCTGCCTGGAGAGCCCCCAAGGTGAGGCCCTGATCTCAGGCAAGGTTCACAGGAACCATTAATAACCATGATAAACATCCCCAGCCCACAAAAATCTGTATTTTTGGGGTCTAAACTAGCAACAGTTTCTACTTGCCCAGTGACAAGGGTGTCTTCCCTCCTGCTGGCATTATTAAGGGAGAATTGCTGCATTGCATCCCTTTGCTGCTTTGGTTTGGGCTTCTCTGTGTCTGCTTGGAAAAACATATCAAGCACATGCAAAGTCTTGCAACTTAATAAGGCTAATAGCCCTATAAGCTTTAGAAGCTGCTGTTTCCTTCCCACAGTAGCAAACCTAAAATGTTTAAACTGCTAAGGCATGCCTCTGCTGAAGGAGCAAAATAATGGAAAGAATATACCCCAAATCAGCAGCATGGGCCATTAATCAGCACTCAGCCCTTGGAGGAGCCCAGCAGCGGGGTCAGTGCAAGGGAAAGGTGTTGATCTTGTTTTCCCGTTGCAGGATGCTCCCTGCGACACCGTGTCAGGCTTTCTTTGCCACCTGGAAATTCTGCTCTGAGCGCAGAGTTTTTCATGCTCGCTTGGTCATCAAGAAGCGTGGGCAGGCTGGCTTGCTTGGGGATCATAGCAAGGTGCAAAATGGAAATTAATCATCCTTGCGGGCTAGAAATCTGCTCCTGACTCGGTGATAATAGGAAATCCCAGCAAGGTACGGAAAGGCAGGGGAAGCAGAATGCAGCAAACGGGGTTTTCCCTTAGGTTATTATTGCCGTTTTCTCACTGTCAGCAAGGGAAGCAAAGAGAACTTTTCACTTGTGCAGCTGAGCAGATCTTGTCCAGCGAGGCACCAAGGAGCTAAGAAGTTGCCCTTGGCCTCACCATTTCCATGCAGCAAACGGGGAATTTTTTAATCCCTTCAATTTCAGTTAAAAAGAACAAGGTCGTGCACTGACGAATGACAGGAGCGTGGAGATGTCCATCGCAAGCTGGGGGCAGAAGGGATGCCGAGTCCTCCCCGGGAAAAGGAACGATGGGAAGAACCAATGTCCATCTGAAACACCCCAGGCAAGACTTACCAAGAGCAGCAATGAGTGGATAGGATAAAGTGCATATAACCAACGAGTGGATGCGATGAGGTGCATCTTTCCCGAGTCCTTGGGGACCACGTGCTCTGCTGTGGATAGACACTTCTGTCGCCTCCAGTTCCCTGGAAGTGGTGCCAGCTCCACTGCATTTGAAGGCACTTGTCTCTGCAGAATGGTCTCCAAACAGGGACTGCTCCTGCACTACGCTGGCACACTCCAGCCATCACTTTAGAGTCCCACGGCTCAGTTTTCCATGCAGTTCTTGCTATCGATAGGAGGGACAGGATAGGGAAATGAAAGAGGCATTAAAAGGCGAGGGAACATTGCCGTTCTGGTCTGATTCTGGTCTGCTAGCTTTGAGAGGACAGATATTCGGGAATGAGGAAAGGTGTAAAAAGCAAACAGTGCTGGAATTCATCAGGACCAGGGCACCGAATTTACGGACACGCAGGTGATGTTCCTTGCACCGGGGCATGGTGCAGCTCCTGCAGCCAGTCTGAGGAGAAGGGCAGCCCCAGCATGGCTATCAGAACCAAAGAAATCAGCTTTGGAGTCACATTTAGAGGATCCTGCCCTCTGCCTGATTCCAAAGCAAGTGTCATCATTGACATCCTCGGCATTTTAAAGTCTACATGATAATCTGCAATTATATTCTTATATTTCCCAGTTACAGTTAAGCACACGGAGATTATGTGGGCAGATAAAGGATGAGTTTCTGCAGACAGGGCTGACAAACCCCTCGCTGCCTGTATGGACTTTGGCGCACGGTGTCTTGCAGCCCCTCTGTGACTTGCACAAATGTCCTTCTGCTGACACCAGCTCCATGTTAAGTTCTGCTGGAAATGACAAGGATGATGCTTTTGGCAAAAAAATAAATAAATAAATAAATAAATAAATTAACCCTGCCAGAAAATATTTGAGATTTATAAATGATATTAAATTTTGTCTGATTCTTTAGCATGTCTTCAGAAAAGAAGTATAAGGAAGAAAAAAACCTCTCATTATTTTGTATGCACAACCACCAAATGTTAAAGTCATTTGATAATTTATCTAGAAATGAAAATTAAAAAAAACTCACAGCAGGCAAAACTTGTTCAACCCATTAAGGACAGACTCAGCAACTGAGATGTGGCAGTAATTAACATTTCTGCTGCGCTGATTTGTGTGTGCCCGTGGAATTTATGTCTTCTGAAATCTCTCCAAGACATTCACAGGAGGCTGCTGCCTAAGAGAAGGTGTCAGCCCTGAGCTATAAAGACACCTGTCAAAGCTGAAACCTGATTTCGGATCATACGGAACAAGGACCTCAATGGTCTGAGAGAGCTTGAAGAGCAGGAGCGGTAAAGATGAGAAGAGAGCCTAGAATGACCAGGGCAAAAAGCAAGGCCAGCCGAACGCACAACATCTGCCAGCTGCATCATTTCCTACACCGATAGTCCCATTCCGTTGGCTTCAGCAGATGCAATGAGAACAGCAAAGAAGTGGCCTCTGCTTCAGTGCAGAATTATGAGAAAATGTTCAGATCACAAGTCAAGGTGGCTCATCACCTCCTGAACAGGCTGGACACCCCTTTTCTCCAGTGCTCAAAGCATTTTCCACCTGTCCTACCTGCTCAATTCTCTAACTCTCTGCTATTTTCTTTCCTCTTGTCTATAGCACTTCAATAAACAAGGAGATTGCATCCTCTTCAATGGATCATCCTCCTCCACTGAGAAGCAAAGCCCCCCTTGATGGAAACGACCTCCTCGATAGGAAACAAAGAGGCGCTGAACCCTGGAGCAAGTTCCACACTGCGTCCATGCCTGCGCTTGAAAATTGGGCTGGAGCAAACAGAAAATCCGACCATTTTCCTGCCTTGCTCCGAGCCCGAGAGGAGAAGGGAGGAGGTGGCACGTCCTGGCGCCGCGGCGCCCTTTCCTAGCGAGGATGACGATGGCAGCGATCACATCTTGATGCCTCCCGCCGCCGCATGAAGGTCCCCGTGCAGGACAGGGCTCGTGTCGCTGTCATGCAGCCCAGTGCTCAAGCTGACGTGCCTTTTGCCTGCACATGTGCTGCAGAGCCCCACTTCTTGTCTCCACCTCTTCTATAAGGCTTCCTCCAAGAAAGGACGATGCCAAAGGCCAGAACTTGTGTTTTTCCTCTCTGAAAAGCTGTCTCCGCTGACTCGACTTTCCTCGCTGCTTTGGCACATGCTGCAACTCTGTGACAAGTTGTACCTGCTTCCCTGCTTGCTTTATATCACTTTATTAGTGCTTAACCTACTAATCTGATCTGTTTTGCTGCCTTTATGCTCTGAATGCCCCTCTTAATGTCAGCGTCTTCAGGCTCTTTACTAAGCTGTCCATCTCACCAGCTAAAGAGCCTCGGAGGGGGCAGTGGATATTCTCTAGCTCTTACTGCAGGGTTTCCTTGCCCCAGGCTCACAGGAATTGCTTCTGGACCCACAGACCTGGAAACTACCATCTCCGTTCAGCTGGATGCTGCATTGACCAAACAAACCCGCAGCCCACAAAAAAAACCTTCCAAAAAAAACCCTTTCCTTTGTCCTTTCGAAGAGCCTGCCTGCTGACAGCGAGCTTTTATTCAAGCAGCAAAGGTTTGTGCTTTTAAACCCAATTCCCCTCACAAATGTACACGGAGGAAATTACACAACAGCCCTCCATATTACACTTGCCAATAAGGACCGAGTGGATCGCTGCAGTCCGGCGGAGAGGCTTGGAGCGCATTTCCCTTATGAGTGTGATGATATTCCCTGCAGAACGCATTCCGCAGACAGCGAGCCTGGAGAAAGGGAACTTCCCCCCGAACCTAAAGCAAGCACCAACGCAGCGGGCACCTCTGGCGCCCCGAGCATCGCCATGGCTGCGGAGCGGGTCTGGGGTTGTGCTAGTCTGAGGTTCTCCCCTATGGAAAGCGACACGCGCCCCACGCGCGAAGTCCTGAAGGGCATCCAACCACGGGAGCTTTGGAAAGGAAAGCGCACACAGTTCCCAGGCTCTCTGCCATGGCAAGATCATGTTACGCATTGGACGCCCCTCAAAACTCAGATAACCCTATAACACTACACCTCCCCAGATTTATAATACCAGGGTCACCTAAGCCAACGGGACAAGAGCTAAAGTTACACTGGTTCAACTCCTCGCAAGCGTCTCGTATGAGGGCAGCACGCTCCTGGGAAATGCTGAAGCTCGTGGCCTTGGGCATATCTTCACTGCAGGCAAAGGGACCGGGGTAGTTTGTGGGTGCCTCAAGCTAGCTCAAGAACTGCTAACGGAGCATCAAAGATGTAACGCAGAGAGGCAACGTAAAGATTTCCCAAGTCACAGCAACTTCTCGTGGTTCAGCACTCCTGTGGTTACACAGTGCACTTCTCCGAGTTCACACGTGAATTTTCAATGCCAAATTACACACTAAGCTCTTCAACCACATCGCTGCTTCGCGGTCCCCGTGGATCACCGTCCGCGGGCTCGATGCTTCTGAGTCAAATGTCAGGGATGTGAAACACAGCACCTGGTAACTGCGAATTCCCCGGGGCCGTTTTCTGACCTAGAGCCTCTCCCGTCAACCTGAGGACCCTGGTGGGTGGCACCGCGTTAGCAGGGGATGGGGACAGGTTTTGACAAGGACAACACAACATTCACGCAGACTTTGTGCTCCCCACTATGCTTCCTATGGCAGCCCCATTTTCTGCAGAAATGAATACAATAAAAGAACAAAATATGTCTACTGCTTTCCCCCAGTACAAAGTAATCTTCTGTTTCTCCTTTTCCTAATTTTTCTGTTTGTCTTTTTTTCTCCTACATCACAGATGTTCTCTTGAGAAAGGGGCATTTTTTTAGGTCCACCTGACACCCGTGGGCGCTGAGCACTGGGTCACACACCACTCACTAAAGCTCCATCCACTTCATCTTC
>NW_010582704.1:18818-34602 GCF_000705375.1 Tinamus guttatus
GAGAAAATCCTGACCTTGGGTACACCTACCTGCAAAGATCAATTAACCCTTTTTGCGGCTGAGCTTCTGCAAAGCAAGGTACCAAATGCTCCGTTGCCCATCACCAGCCAGCCCTTTCCTGTGACCATAAGGTGGGTTGCATTAAGGAACCTCACTCTTAACAGAAGACATAATGTTCAGTAGCATATTAGCAGCAATTGAAAGAACTCCCTTGAGTGAGACCAAGGATGTATAACCAAGGGAGACGGAGCTATTCCAGGACAGGGATTGTTTATTTGGATTCTTTTTTTTTTTCAAATTTGGAAAAATCCCTTTTGTGTTTATTTTTAAGAAAGGACATGTGCAAGGCATTTTATTGCAGCATAAAAGGCCAACAAGCAGCTCTGTCCAACGCCAGTGGGGCTGTGAGCTGGGTTTCAGAGCAGATAGAGCAGGAAAGAGCAGGATTTTGCGCAAAAGCCCCTCACATTTCTGGCAGACGTTAAACAAGGACTCCCGTATGATTTTCCTGCTTGCCTACCTTCAATCAAAAACCCCAACATTGTGCTTTAATTTGTCCTGTGGGTGTAGTGAGTACTTAAGCTAGAATCCAGGCCGAATATCCTCTGTCTGCAATGTAGGTCGCTGCCGGGGAAGCCGCGTAGGGTACCTGGGGTGATGTTGAGCTTAGCTACCAACACCAAAATTACATTTTGTGCACAAGGTCTCAATTGCAGGTGGTTTTCCCCTGAAAAACACAAATCCTGTGGCCCAATGGAGGGGCTGAAGCTGCTGCCTTCCAAACCCAAGCGAGGGGCTGTTATTGAGGCAGGGGCTTGAGGAAGCCAAGGGAGCTGCTCCTTGCTTACCCCAGAGCCCTGCACACCCTTGAGGGCTGTGCAAGGAAGCCAGGAACACGGCTTGGATTGCACGGAAGCAGGAACACGGCTTGGATCATGTCTTGGATTGCGGGCGCGCGCCCGTTCCTGCAGCCATGCAAGGGTGAGGAGGTCTCGGGAGGGACATTAGAGGAATTACCGGGATCATACTCTTAATGTACACGGAAAATGGAAGATAAGGGCTATAAACACCAGCTTTTGAGGGTGTTAGCCCATTTTGTTTTGATTGCTTTAAGTCTTTGGTTAGTGTCCTTCCCTTAGAAAACCACCACAAAACAAAGCAATCTCCCTCTATTGTCTCTGCTACCCAAATTACAAGGTTATGTTCAGTGTTTCAGGCGTGGGGCTGAATATCATTAGCGTTACGTCTACGTTATCATTCACTGCAGTGTGAATTCCTGCGGTTTATTATGCTTGCGCTCACATAAACGTGATTACATTGCACCAGGCTATAAATCCCATGTGCTGGAGGAGGAAAGGATCTTTCTTCTCATAGTTATTAGACTGAGTTTACACACATTCTTACTAATTTATATTATGCCTTTCTTGTTAAATATAACAATAAAATATAATTGAGTCTTCCATTCCTAACGCCAATTGGTACTGCTGAAAGCAGCGCATGTAAATTTGTGTACATGGGAAAATGAGCTGGAGTCTTTGGAGAACTCCAGCCAGACCTGTGGTCTTCCTAGGCTAGAGCTGGGACAGAGCAGAAATGCTTCAATTGGTTTAATGGGATGTGCTGCAAAAACCACAGTCAGGTCCTCCAAACTGCACCAACAAACCTGAATCTCGAGTAAATCTCATGCAATTTGGGAAAAGGCATGTATTTTTTAAGCATACGGGAGAGCAAACTGATTCTGGATTTCAGTCCCAGTTCTTGCTCCATATCACTGAGGTTTTCTTCTGCTGTTAGTGTTCGTTTTGTGCACGCTGGCCACGGCACCAGGCTGCAGACTGGGAGCCGCAAAGGACCTTCCTTTTTTCCTAGTGCTGTTGCCCACTGCCAAAACAGCTTCAGAGAGAGCTGCAGTCCTAGTCACACTTCAAAACCACTGCATGGTGATTCGGGGATGTAGCTGAGCCCATAAATCCACTTTTTTAGCCTTATCGTCCTGATGACAAAGCTGAAATACCCCAGAAGATCTCCCTTCCACAGGTACCCCGATGCCACCAAAACGCTCCCTGAAAACAGTTTGCTGATGCAGAGGAGACAACAACCATCCCAAGTCAAAGAGCAGGCCAATATTGGAAAGCCAGACAGAAATTCTGTAGTTTCGCTATGAAATATCTTGTGTGACAGCTCAGCAAGAAAATGACCTGAATGCCAAGCAACCAGCTAAAAGACCTTCACGTACTGTTGGACAAGCTGTAGCTTTTTATAGCTGCTTTCTCTTCTCTGCCTTTCCACAAACAAATTGTTGCACATTTTTTTGTCACAGAAGGTGATGGAGAGAAATATAAACCAGTAGTGAAACCAGTTTGCAGGTAGCTTGGGTCAGAAGGATGGAGACATCAGGAGCTTCTGGACAATAGTCTGAAAGCTGGTTAAAAGCCCTGAAATGTCACACGTCACTTTTGTGTCACATCAGCTGCTCCTCCTTCCTCTTCTACTGCACTTTTAGATGAGTTAAGTAAGTGCTTGGATGGGAGCGTTTTCAGAAGAAATGGAGATGGCAAAGTGCTACCTCCACCCAGCTCACTTGCTGGTATGTCCTGCCCCTTCTGTCCACCTTTTACCCCTGAGAAAGCTCCACCAGCAGTTGAGATGAACAGTTCTAGGATAAAAAAAAGGGACCAAAAGTCACAGGAGAAAGCTCTCAGGAAGCAGAGAGCACCTTGTGCTGGGCTGGGTGAAGCGCGTGGCCGTGACGTCCTTTTCACCATTTGCTGGTTTCTGCTTCGTTGTGCTTGTCATGACCAACATCCTGAGCAGGGGAACGTGCTGAAGGCACCAGGGCTGACAAAACCAACCCCAAGTTTGCCTAAAACTGGTGCAACTGGATGTCCGTAATGTTCCATTTCAAACTATGGCAATAAAGGCCCTGAGCAGGGGAACATGCTGAAGGCATCAGGTCTGGCAAAACCAACCCCAAAACTGGTGCAACTGGATGTCCGTAACGTTCCATTTCAAACTATGGCAATAAAGGAGACCTCAGTGATTTTAGACAAAGTCTACAAACGTAGGTGTTTCATGCAGTAACTGAAAGGAATCATCAAATAGCATATAACACTTGAAAAAGTGCCCACGTTGCTTGAGTTTCATACGATACACATGAAAGTGGCAATTATTTCATAAATTCCCTCTAATTCCCTAGCCTAAATACCGCAGAATACCTGCAACAACAGCCATAAAATCCTCAGATCTTTTAACTACTTTGCCAAACATTTGTTTTTACAAAATGAGTGCAACAAATTCAGACATATAAAAACCTCCTGTCACGATAGTCTGCTGCTCCTCACCGACATGAAATGAGGCTCCCAGGCAGGCACAGGGGAGTTCTCCACCGGGTGGAAACTCTTGTCTTTGCTGCGGAATCAGTTTGGAATTGTGGAAAGAGCTTTTTTTGCCTAGATGTTTGCTCCTTGCAGTTCGGTCCTTAGGAGCCAGTGGGCTGGGGGAGGCCACTTGGGTCATCAAAATCAAGCAGAACTTCTTCAGTGCTCAAAACAGCTGCAATTTGCTTGGAATTAGCTGAGGGTCTGAGCTGATCTGAGTGATGGTCAACAGATGCTGATGTCTTGGGTGAGTAGCAGCTCGGGGACGTGGACAGGGGATGGGACCCAGCAACTGGGGTGAAAAATGGAGAAAAACCTGGGGAAAAACTCTCTGAAGTGAAAAATCTCACCAGAAACTGCTGGGGTGCAGCACATACCTCCAAACAGGGCCCTTTAGGAGATGCTGCTGTTAATATCAAAGATGTGTATGAAAGAGAAAGGTGCAAGCAAAGGTACAGACACACTTTGGGGAAGATATGTGGAAACTTTGGTACTTAAAGGGGATGTTTTGAAATCACTGTTCAGCTAAATTGATGTGGTCTCATTTTCAGAACCAAACTAATTATTTACATATGATCACTAAGAAGTACCCTTGAAAAAAGTATTATTCCCATGTAGCTAGAAAAAAATGCATGTTGATTGCTTAGGGCTTTTTGAAGCTTAGAGCTTTTAGCTTTTTTTTGAAGCTGATGGCTTTTTTTGAAGTTTAAAGTTCCTTTAAACTTGCTCCTAATGTTCCAGGAGGAAAGATCATTGGGAGCTTTGATGCTGCTCAGCAAGAGCAAGCCATGGAGAAAGTATTTTCAACTTCTCCTGTGTGATTTAAGAGCTAATTTGAACATTCAGAATGGCTTTACCTCTCCCAACTATGCAAGGCATAGGCATATAATGTAAACTTAAAATAATAGGTCCCCGTCTTAGAAAGTCCTTATCAGCACACATCATTAAAAAAAATAATAATTAAAAAAATATATTGGGACAAAATGAAGCAGAAAGGAAAAGAATATACAAAGTAAGAATCACAGAACCTTTACCATAAACTGAAAGTTGATAATTCACATTAATTATGAGAAATGTACAAATTACGGAGGTCGTACCTTAAAATGCCGCTGTTTGGGACCAGCAGATCATACCAGAAAGTCTGAGATCATCCACTGTTTAATCTCTCATCCCTATGTGTTAATTACTTCTGATAGAACAGGAACTCTGCTTTTCAATAAGATGATGTGAAATACAAATAAATTTGGTTCTAATCCAACCGCATAATGACATAATAATGACATACAATAAACACAACCAGTATTTATGGCTATACAATATTGCATGCCTGTTATTTTGCTTATTAATTTAGAAACTGTTTGTTAGTTTTTCTAAACCTACCACACACCTTGGAGAAATTTTTTTATGCATTTAACTCCGGCACCAGGAGGAGTGTGCCAGTCATGGGGATGTCCTATTTCATTCATGACAGCACAAAATAAAAATGTTGACACTTAAATGCCACGCTCAGATGATAGACTCACGAGTCGAGCAGCCAGGTAAAATAATTCAGGGCATCCAGCTCATTCATAACCTCCTGCCACGACTGTCACTGAGCCGAGAGGCCTGGGACACTGTGAAGAAGCCCAACAACCTATGGGCAAATGTCAAATCTATCCTCTGAAATGAGGAAGGAAGAGTTACCGTGGAGGTCTGGCCAGGACAAGGAGAAAAAGGTCTTCCTGGGACATTTTCTCACTCTACTGCTTCAAACCATCCCCATTTAACAGAGATGTCAGATAGTATCTCAGTAGAAAATGCAGTGGAACGACTGCTCTGCTCCGAAACACGGCTCCTAATTGTCAGCACAGTCTATTTCACTCTTCATCAGCTCCACACACGGGGCCGGGGCTTTGGAGGAGCTTAACTTAGCCAAGGGTTCGCGGGAATCAAGGTGAAACCTATTTTGGTTTCGCTGAAAGCCAGTACAAAAAGTACTCTGGAAAAACCCAGGCGTGCTTCGTAGGAAGACACGAGTCAAAATCATCAACATCTCATTTGTACTCAGCTATTTATTGCGTTGTTTAAGTCATATGATCCAAAAACACGTCATTAAAGGCACCTTTCAGGGCAAAGACGCTACAGTTTTAGCAGTCTACCCCTGCAATGACCATGGGCATCGGACCTGAAACAAGAAATTTCAGGCCCTGCACGTAGGACTCTAACAGAAAAACAGAGCAATGTATGGTTATTGCATTCGCACATCTATTTTAGTTGCACATGCATGTAAATATGAACATTTTTGTAAATATGAGCATATTTGTAACATAAACACATAAATAACAATAACAAATATTGCATTTAAGTGCTTGCTTCCTGCTATCAAGATCACTCACCGTCCTTGCACCTTGCTGGTGGCAGCACAGGTCCCGGTCCAAAAACACTGTCACAAGTGTTGGAAACACTCCAATTAGAGGTGAACTAACTAATGCTTTAAGGTTCCTGAAATAGCACCAGGTGCTATTTTGGGGCAGACAGATACCTGATTTTTCCAGCATAATTCTTGTATGGAATTATTTACGGAATTGTATGGAATTATCTTGTAAGGAGAATGCCTCAAAATATGCTACTATATCAACAACTTGCTCATGATTTTAAGAACAAAATGTACATTTTGCCAATAATGATATTGTATCTTAGATATTTAGAAGCTATCTTGGCAAAGATTACAGTATAGTGAGCTATGACAGTGATGTCCAGACCTGTTGTCTCATGAAAGCAAGAAAAATAACACAATTCATGAAGAAATTTGGAGAAGAGTGGAGGTATAGAAAGGGTAAAATAAGAAAATCTTAACTATTGCAAAATTTGGTCCACCTAAATCCATCCATTCTCTATTTTTTTCCATCTGAAAAATTAAAAAAGCGCTCTTACATACAGTAGGGATGAAAACACATTTAGTACAGATGCTAAAAGAAAGCGTATCACTGAACTGCGAAGTGATTATGTTGCACCCTTGGGCAATAAGGCTGTCATAAAATTTCAAAACAAGACGTGAGAATCTAGGACAGTTCTGTTGCTGGGTCGCTGTATTTGCTTTGCAGTCACATTCCCTGTTTTCCAGTTAGAAATTAAATTGCAACATTTCTAGTATCAATTCATCTACTGTCACCGAAAATACGCACAAAAGCGTGACTAAACGCGGAGGAGAGGGGGAGGACGTGCAGCACCCGAGCATCTTCCATGCGGGGCAAACACAGTCGCGGAGCAAACGGAATGTGTGAACACGAGAACGGATGGCTCGAGTTCAAACCAAAGCAGCATCCAGCCCAGACACTCCAAACGTCGGTACCAGATGCTGGGGATCAAAGAGCGCAGTGGCCCCCCTTTGCTAAGGGAGTGTTCTGAGTATATCCTCTCTTCTGGCAAAAGCTGTCAATAAAATCGGAGCGAGCAAGGGAGAAGATGCCAGAGTAGCTGGCATCAATCTGCCTTGGACACAGGGCTCGAATCCCAGCATCTCGCTGATTTCTGCCCCGGGTTTGGAGCTTATGATTTGCAAAACGGGCAGCGCGGGCGCCGAACGCTGTGAGCTCGGGACAGGGTCTTGCAAAACCCCCAGCCAAGCAAGCACTGCCAGAGCCTTGGTCCTGTCCTAACGACAAGATTTTGCAGCCCGGATGGAAATCTGCACCATAGCAAAGTCATGCCCTTCGCAGCACACAGCAAAGCAGCTGCTAGGAGTGCTGGCCTTCGGTACGGTTCAATATTTGCATCTTTAATAGAATAAATGCAACAGCAAAATAGCAAATTTACCAACGGTACAAATTACAAGAGCAGTGGAATGATAGCAATAAATCCACACAGACTAGATTTTTTAATAACTAAGATCACTAACATGGTCAACAGTGAGCAAGATACAGTTGCAGGCAGGTAGTGAAGGGCAATAAACTAGTGATGCCTCCCCCTCGTCCTCCTCCAAAAAATAGCCACTCTGCACAGCGCGTCCAATGTCAGCAGAAACGCGGCTAATCCAAGAGCAGAGAGGGTGATTTCCAAAGGTAATTGATGTCTTTTTAACCCTCAACTGTCAGCTTGTATTGAGAATAATAGAGCCCGACAAGTCCAAAGTTAAAAGAGAAATTGTAAAATTGATCCGCCTCGGGTTCTGAATGTTAACACTAGGTTGGCCTTGCACCTTTAGCGGGCTGGTACCGAGCAAATATATGTCCTCAAATAAAGGAGGAACAACAACATTTGTATCATGCTTGGAGCAGAGAACCGAATATTCCGAATCCTGCGTTTTCCCCTGAAGTGTATTGGAATGGTTGAGTCCCATTTTCCTTGGCAGCTTCCAGGCTCCTGATAAGGGCAGCGTGTTAGGAAGTGGAAGTCATCTAGAATGATAAAATCAGATCCATTTAAGTGAAAATGCTTTTAAATCCGCGTTAATACGCATTCCACCACCTTGCCAACTTCTCTGTAATGCAGGGAGGCGGGCGGAGGGAATTTCTGCATTCAGAATGCAAAAGGGGGATATACCTAAATTAACAAATTAAGGGAAAACCCTCGTGACCTCAGCAGGACCTTGCCAGGCGCACGGCCGAGGCAGCACCTGCATCCAACAAGCCGAGGGAGTTGGTTGGATTTATGCATGATGGAAAAGGTGGATTTAAGTAATAAGATCTAACATGTCCACCAGAGACCTGGAATGGGACTATTCATATACTGATAGCTTTATCTCTGCAACGTAAAACCTAGATACCTATGGCACTATCAAAATCTAAATACCATAGTTGCAGCCGTTTAATTTGGTGGATTAGGTTAGATAATTTTTTTAAAAAAGACTAGCATATTATCAGAAGCTTGTAATCTTCAGTATTAATCCAAGAGGCAAATAACAGAGAACTCGGCTGCCAATAGCAATTTCAGATTAAAAGTTTATCTCCCATTTACACAGAAGCTTTTAGATTTTAGACTAAATGCTTAAGTTGTAGTCCTGTTATTAAAGACATGTTTGAGCAAATACTGAGAGCTAATTTCTGTGTGCTCTTGCTGAGAGAATCTAGAATTCAAGCTGTGGGGGATTTTTTTTTCTTCCCACTAGCTCTTCTTTTCACATAATGTGCAAAACCCCAAACCTCCTTCTTTGCCTAAGCTTTGAGCTATGGAAATAGCAGCTAGGAAACAAACTCATTTTTCCCCTCCATTATCAGAGAAACACATGGATTTCCTGTAGTAACATGGAAGTTCTTCATCCTTTCCTAGGATTTTGTGCCTTTCCACATGAGTGTTTTCCCTCTTGAACCCTTTGAGCTCCATCAAACCCTTCTTCCCTGCCCTGCAGTTTTCTCTCATCTTTCTGCAGCATCTCAAGGCTCTTTCCCAGTTGCAGCCAAGGCTGGGAGGCTACTGGGCTTCCAGGGAGAGAAATGGGAAAGAACCTCAGGAAGACACTTGAAATATTGCATATCCCCCAAATCCCAGGGAATTTCCCTGCAATTCTCGGATGCAACCGAGAATCTGGAGCAGGGAAGCGGCTCTCCCTCCGCGCGGGTCTGTGCGGTCACCGGTCACTTCCCATTAGGCTGCACCCAGGGCTAACGTTGGTTGTCAGCCAGAAACAACAAACACGGGGCAAAAATAAGGTCTGCGCAGAGGGGAAAAAAATACATTTTTTGGTACTACTTTGGCCTCGGGGAAAACAGGCGTCCCTGTGAAATGCCAAGGAAAAAACACTGCAGCTTGGACGGAAAGTCCAGCCTGAGTATTTAAGCATGACGGATTAGTGAAATAAAATGCAAAAGCTTTAAAAATGCCTGATATTTTTTTTTTAAAAAAAGTTATTTTAACACCAACTAATCATGGCTTTTGGAGGAACCGAGATGGCTGCAGGGCTCCACCATCCTGGAGCTTTCCCCAGGCTGAAGGCAGCCTGGTGGCCCCTGCGCCACCCGAAACCACCTCGGCACCTCCTGGGAGGTCCTCAGCATCTTAAAATTATTATTATTTTCATGCAAGACAGAGAAAAAAGCAGTCTGCAGCCAGCAAGTTACCTTTGACTGAAAATGAGCTATAGATTACTTAGGGCAACTCGAATGCACTGATCATTCACTTGTTTTTAAAAAAAGAAGCATTTCTCTAACGCTGGTCTTGCCGAGCACAGGAGGACCAAGCTCAGCTCGCTGTGCTGCACTGTCCTGTGCCCCTGGGCAGAGCATTACACCCGCACCAAGAAAAAGAATAATGTGCAATGGAAGTGATGTGTGCAAGCGCTGCGGGCACGAGCGCCCCGGCATCCTCGAGCCGTTATTACACAGCTTAATGCACTCATTTACATTGATTAAATATCGAGGAAAAGGCTCGACATGTTGCCAGGAGGGATACCTGTGCAGAGCGATTTCAGCGGATTTGGCACAGCTGAGCTGCACCTTAGGAGAGGATTTAGCCCTCGTCCTCCTTTCTGCTTTTAAATTGCACAAGGTGCATGAAGCTCGCACGATCCTCACCGTATTTCCCATCAAATAGAGCAGAACTTCATATTTTCCAGGTTTTTAGGAGAACTGGCCTAATTTAAGACGTTTTCCACTATTTACCTTCAAAATAATAATAATAGTAAAAATCCTCTCCCAGCATTCTGCTCAATAGCATTTCCAGCTGCCTGTGTTAGATCTGATGCTTGACCCAGGTGGAAGCTCTGCCAGAAAAGCACTGAGCTTCCCAGACCTTGCTCATCTCTGCATGGACCATGAGGTCCCCCGTGAAGGGCACGAGTGAACTTCTCCTTAAAAACCTTTATTCCTACTTTTTCCCCTCTTACTCTCTTCTAGCAGTCAAGTTAAGAGTAACATGCTACACAAAACATCAAATAAATTTGCCAGTTCTACCCAGGAATAAATGCACGGCAAGAAGTTCACAGCCAAGTGCACCAAGACAATACGAGCAGACAAATCTCAGCATGAGCATAAAAATAAATGAGGACAGGCCTGCTGGGATGCTGGTCTGGAGGAGATACCCAGCTCCTCTCGTGAAAAAAAGACTTTTTTTAATTTGAAATTTCTGCATTTATACGTGTTTTCTTTTATGTTCCTCTGATGGACTTTGAGCACGTGCGACCAAAATTCAGGAAAATGTCCCTACCTAATACACAATAATTACAGCTTAAATGAATTCCTGTATTCTGCGGCCACTTCTTCTCCTGCGACAAGAACCCCCTTCCCAAACCAGTATTCATAACGTTAAAGCCAGTGCTCATAAGCATTGGGAATGGCACAATTTGTGCTAATCCGAGGAGCGTTTTGCACAGCCCAGCACTGTAGGGATCCCTTCACCTCCCCTCTTGCTACGCTGCTACATTAAAAGGTTTCAATTGAGCCCTGCCCCGCATGTCAAATGCCTTTAAAATGGTGCTCGGGTACCCATTCCTTTCCATATTCCACCAAGTATTTTTCAGTGGAGACATTTTTTGCAGCTCAATTTCCTCAGCAGTGCCACAAGGCCTTGTCAATGGTCATCGGGATGATGGAGAAGGAAACAATTTAAATGGTGATTACAGCGCTGAGTAAAATAAGCACCCTCAGAAGAAAACAAGGCCTCGGAGAGCAAATGTAAGTCTTGGAGGAGCTGCCAGCAGCAGGAGCACAGAAAAGGCTGCCTCATCTGTCGGGAAGCAATGTCACTTCTGATCTTGTCTGCTCCATCCCCTTGGGAAGGGCTGGCTCACGTGCGGACAACACTAAATATTCCCCTCTGATGGAGACAGGCAACAGGACGCAGCTTTGGAGGGGAGCAAGACGAGCATCTTCTGAAGCATCTCCTAAGCATCTTGACCTCCTGGTCTTGCAGGGGCAGGAGATCCATAGTGCTCACTCGTGGTCATGTAATTATGACCCCTATCAGAGGCTGGAGCAAATGGAATTTGGGTTCTCACACTTTAAGGGAGAAAAGGGGCAATGTGCCAGCAAATGCAACAGTCAGGCAAGTCTGTTGGCAAAAATCCACCAGCAGCTTCTCCCCCTTCCCTCAAGAACATCTCTCTCATGGTGGAAAATAAAGACTTAAGTCTACAGGGTTGCTCTGAAGTTCAGCATTTAACATTTCCGAGGAGTTTGGATTTCTTCTGGTAGCTCCCCCAGTGATTACCAGCAGAAAGGGTGCAATGAATTCACATGCTGCACCAGCTGTTAAGTGTCTTGGGAAGAACATGAAGTTGTCTGCTTTTGTAGTTAAAGGTAATTTTTAAATATCACCTATATATTTGCCTGCCACTGTATTAGTACTGATTGCATTTGTACGTATGGAAATAGAAGTGTCTATTAAGGGGGCTGAAGACCTGGGGAATGGGCTGTACAGGCCACTTATTGGAACCTGTCTTGAGCTCCAGCTCAGAGGAAGCTTCATTAATGATATAGAAGGGAAATAATAAGCTGTCAGCATTGCAGGGTTCACACGTGTGCACGGGCCGGCTCTCCTTGCATTGCAATTCACTGGGTGCAAGGCAAGGTGGAGACGGACTGCAAAATCAACGTGCACCCCTCTCACTGAGCTTAAACACACTGAGCAACAGGCAGGTGATTTCTCAATGCTGGTACTCAAAGGAAACATTAAGAATAACCAAACCACCAGAAAAGGGTCCTGCATTTACTTAGGAAAAAAAAAGCAACTTCACAGATCTAGGAAAGCAGCTCCTGCTCCACCTCCCCGCACCCACTGAAAAGGAAATATTCTGTTTTTCTTCAAAATGGCATCCAAAATTATTCCAAAGCCCAGTGCAGGATGGCAATAATTAGACTGTAAAGAAAGAATGACACCTATAACACCAGATACTATCTAAATCTGGTCTACATAGACTTAAATATCAAACCAGTTACGGCTTATATAAGATTTTTTGCTTAGTTCACCTGATTGTGTCAAATATGCAGATGAGGAATGACTAGCTTATCCACAGGAACTTTGACTAAAAATAGATATCCTGAGCTTTTGTCACTGGGACAGCTCCTACCAATTCTGCATCGAGCTTCCCGCATGGGAGAATTCCAAGGAAGAGTCATGGCAGCCAAGGGGAAGGACATCTATGGAGAAGCAGGATGGTGCTCACCACGGTGCTAACGCAGTGAGAAGACCTGCATTAAAAAGGGAATGTTTAGGTATGTGCAGGCATGTATAGACATAACAAACATATAACCCAAATACAACAAACCCGGACTCATTTGGATTTTGGCTCCTACATGGGCTCCTTACCTGTTACCTTCAGTAAGAAGAAAGATCTCCAGGCTCATTCCTGCAGCACAGACACATCTAGTGCCAACTCTCCCATGCTCTGCAGACCACAAAGCCACACACCTTGCTTGCAAGGCAAGGAACAGGCCACGTGCTGGGATCAGACAGATTTTAACAACATTTTGACACATAGCATTTGCTCTCTCACCGGGGACATTCTTAGTAATCATAAATGTCAATTACCAAACCTGGCTTTAGATCTGACCTTTGCATGGAGCTTTCTGTTGAAAACAAATTTGATTAAACACAAACAAAGAAAAGTCCCCAACGAAGCTTTCATGGTTCCGCACAGGTTTGATGGGAACTGAAGTGTACCCTGGCAAAAACTCCCCTCTCAATCCAATGCCAAGACTCAGAGAAATAATATTCAGAGATTCTTCTTTTTATATATGAGCTGCAAGTTAGCTTTTGGTAGATCAATATAAACCGAAATTCAACAAGCAAGAACAACAGGCCATCACAAGCTACTCTCTCATCCTACTTAGAGAGCTGCCACCATCAAGTTTCTTTTCTTGGGAAAATTTCCATTGCGGAGCCTCGTGGCATTGCTCCCCTAGGAACGGGGTGCTCTGCTGAGCTGATCCCACACTCCACGCATGAGACAATCCTGCTGATTTCATGGCTTCTTTTGACCCGTGGCCTGCAGGAATGGACAGCCTGCTTTGGACCTGGCTGTTTCCAGCTTTGTGTTGCAAACGATGGCGAAGTGTTGTGGCGATGGAAATCTGGCTCCCAGAAATAAAGGGACACTCTGATCTAGGGTAACTGCTCAGCAGAGCATTGGTTCAGACAAGCCGATGTGAGCAGATCACATCTGCAGTGGTTTCATCCATGAACGATAGGACTTGTCTCAAGCGGGTACAAACCTGGTGGATGCAGCTAATGCCTTTGACGAGGTTGACCATGAAGGATGGGAAGGGATCGTCTTGCCCAATGGTTTGCTTTCAGCAGCCTTCTGATCGTGCGGTATTTCAAATTTAAAGAAAGCTGAAAGTCTGTTCAAGAGATTAAATTCTGGGTCTGCTAAGTGTCACATCAGATATATCTGTTTTGGTAACAAATTTACAGATATCTGTAGAAGAAAGGTTGACTTGAATGAAGCGTCGTGGAAGCACAAGGACAAAGGAATGACATCTAGATCCGCAGGTCATCACGGTCCCAGCAGGTCCACATGCAGCTCCTCGAGGTGGCCAGAGGAATGTGAAGGACAGATGGCACCAAGAATGGACTGAGGCCATTAGGAGACGATGGAGGGAAGGTGAAGAGCAGAACTGGAGCCATGCAGGACCCGCAGCGGACACGGAACTCTGGACAAGCAGGTGGCCACGGGTGCCTCTGTGCTTGGGAATGCACAGGCATGAGAAAGTGTGAGCAATATCAACCAGCTTAACTTTACTAACCCTCCTCTCCAGGACTGTCCTGTTGAGCTCTTCTCCACCAGCCAAGCTTTGCAGCAGTGTCACGAGGAATCCACACGCGTTGGGATATTGTGGTACAACATCACCGGGCTACGGAGGCGGCAAATACACTGAAGGGAGACGAACGGCCTTAGCAGGGCTGTTCATTGCTTAGAGACTGTAACTGAATTAACTGCTGGATTCACTGAAGTGCTTTTACAACTCTTCAAGGAGGGTAATGATTCCTTCTGGCTTGGTTTTATACAAGGAGCAGCCTAGAAACTGTTAGATAGTAAAACAGAGACAATTCGGGTCCAAAAAGGAATCCAAGAGTCTGATTTTGAGTTCCCAGTCGTGAAACACAGTGTGAAATATAGGTATGTATGAGCATTAGAGTTTATGATTTTGAAAGTGCAATTTGAAAGGGCAACTCCTGTTCAAGGAGTCTTGCAAAGCCAAACTGTAACACCTACTTGCACAGGAAATTACTAAGGACATGCAAAAACAAATATTTCATAAGAAATACAAATCCACGAGCATCGAGTTAGGGACTTTCACCCATTTGAAAATCTGCCTCTGTCCTTTAGAAAGTGGAGCAGAAACAAGCAAACTTCACCAGCACCTGAACACAACCTTCAGCACCAACAGTGTACAGAAATATGTGTTTATAATGTTGAAATGTGGATTTATTTCAAGACTGGATGTACAAAAAAACAAGCATACCAGTGCTGTGAGGGATCAGAGGCTCTTTCAAAACTCTTCTGAAAGCAACACAAAACAACGAACGTAGGCGTAAATATATCTCTATATTGAGTCCCATAGCTCCTGAAACTCTGCAAGGATGAAAAATATCAAGGAAATCCATTTTCTTAGACAAGGTTTTAAAATAATCTTTTATTTTTTGAGTCAGTGGTATATTTAAAAACAACCTACTGTAAGAGTATAAAGATTGTAGATAGTAAAAAAAACAAGTGTGATGACAATAAAAAATGCTAGAGTATAAAGTTAGTTTCCTTCCTCCCTCCCAACACCTCATCCCATCATTGTCCAATATTTTTCAGAGCCTAATATCCAAAAAAAAATTAGCGTTTTTTTTTTTTTTTTTACGTGTTCGGCAATTAGGAAATTAAAAATATGTAAGGTATTATTTGCAGGTATATTAAACCATTATTACATGAGAAGCAGGCACCATAAAAATTAAACATTCTGAAAACCATCATATATACAAACTCTGTACAGAATGATGGCACAAGGACAAAGTGATTCCGTTCAGTTCATCCTAATCCATAAGAAATATTACACATAAAAAAAGGGGAGGGGGAAAAAAAAAAAGCTCTTCCCAGTCTTATACTCAACCGTTCAGGTTGGCAAGAGCAGGATGCTCTCCCTGTGCATCTTGTGTCTTTTCCTATACGTTCGTGCCTGTCAGTGGCTAAAACTTTGTCTCAGGTTAGAAGCTGACCAGCACCAAGCAGAACAGCCACTTGCATGAGCAGGTCAATGCCTGAGCGCTAACAACTAGCTTTAAGCAGCCCGTCGGCAGCAGCTTATTTATAAGACATAGTGATTAGGAAAAAGAAAACAACAAGGAAAGGACATTTCACAAATAAGCTGTGCCTGATTGGAAGCTCCCGCGTGTGGAGCACGGCGAGCCCAACGTTGCTGCCGGCTCCGGGGGTTATTTGGCACGAAATGAGGGTGTTTGGGAGCAGGGCCGTGCCCGGGGCGGCGCGGGGCTCCTGGGAGGCAGCG
>NW_010582705.1:0-19389 GCF_000705375.1 Tinamus guttatus
CCCAAACTGTTCACTACTAGGTGGTACTGAGACATGGAGCACGCATCTCACTTCCATTTTCCTCGCCCAGCTTGTGAGATCTGTTGATCTGTCAGATTGACAAAGTCCTTTAAAGAGTTCAGCACATTCTCACCCCATCATCAATCATCTGCTTGTGACTGTTCCTCCAGGCTGTGGACATCTCTGTCCAACTGTTCCCAGTACTCTGCAAAATATCTGTACAAAGACCATTTTCCTGCTTTGAGCGACTCACTGGTGTGCTTTTTTAGATGATCAAATTGCCTACTGAATGCTCAGTTCCTGTCATCACCCACCAACCTGGGAAAGCTGGTCTGTGCTGAGAGAAGGGCCAGCTCTCTGTGCAAGAGAGGCCTCTGCGTAGCTAGAGGACCTGCAATGTGTGACAATCCTCCACTACTAGCCTCATAAAAAAAGACAACATAGGAAAAAGAACCCATTCCAAACAGAGCCTGTTTATTCACATAAAAATACATGAAACCCTAAACTGCTGATTTAAATTATCACAGGAACATTCATGGTATTGGGAACATCTCAAAACTCAACCACAGCAGCTCACTTTTCTGTATTACTTGGAAAAAGAGAATGGGAAATGTGACCCACATATTTACCCTGTCCCAAATGCCTCTTGTCACAGAGCAGGCTCTGATGTGGTCATTAAAGTGAGTCCTCTTTCCTTCTAGGGCTCTGTACCCCGAGTACATCCAGTGGGAATGAAATTGGTGTCTTCCCATTGATGACTGCGCCTGGAAAACTGATAATTATTGTCAGGTGTGAACCCTATTGGAAAACAACACTTTCAGCACTGCCCGACGGATCTGCTTGATCCTCATGCTGTAAATGATGGGGTTCAGCATGGTGGGGAGGGTCAGGTAGACATCGGCCAGGAGAACCTGTGCCCATGCAGGGACACTTCTGTCAAATGCCTGTATGTACACGGAGACTATGCCAGGGATGTAATACAGCAGCATCACGCAGATGTGACACCCACAAGTGCTGAAGGCCTTCCTGTGTGATTTCTTGCCCAGGACAGCTTTAATGATCATACCATAAGACAAAGCAATGAAAGCCACGTCCATGCCTACTATAAGGGATGATAGAGTTGTGCTGTAAAGGCTGATGGACCTGGGGTCCGTACATGCCAGCTTTGCCACGGCCATGTGCTCACAGTAGGAGTGGGGAACCACCCTGGAATTGCAGAAAGACAGATTTGTCACCATCCATGTCAAGGGAACGATGAAGAGGAGAGCTCTTCCCACGATGGCCAGGCCTATTTTGGCCACTGTCTGGTGAGTCAAGATAGCTTCGTACTTGAGAGGCTGAGAGATTGCAATGTAGCGGTCAAAGGCCATGGCCAGGAGCACTCCTGACTCCTCCGATGTGGTAGAATGAACAAGGAACATCTGAACGAAACAAGCCATGTAACTGGTCTCAGTAGAGTTCAACCAGAATATGCTCAGCATCTTGGGGACAGTGGATGTCACCATCACCAAATCAGTGACTGCTAGCATGGCCAGGAAGCAATGCATGGGGTTACGCAGTGAGTCATCCAGCCTGATGACAAGCAAAACCATACCATTTCCTACCAAGGCCATGATATACCCTAAACAGAAAAGGATGCCCAGCCAGGTGTGGGAAGCTTCCAGGCCAGGAACACCTACAAGGATGAAAGAGGAAGAGCTGCTATTGGGGTAGTGGAAAGAATCTGAAGCCATGTAGGAGAGTCTTGCCATTTTTTTTTTCCCTGCCCTTCCTCTTAGAAAAAGGGAAAATCTACCAGTATAAAAGCCTTAAGATGTTCAGAACTAAGAGTGATAATGCAGGAACACTGAAGCAACTCATGAGCCAAAGCAGGAATCCACAGTATCATGATTTGTGAGATAGGAGCTCTACAGCATAACACATCTGGATGAGGGAAGAGGGAAGGGGATTGGATCAGAAATGCAAAGTAAATGGTACTTTTGTGGCTTGCAAGTTACTATAAGGCAAAGAGGAAGTTCATATTTACAATTGTGCCATCTGAGATGACCAATGTACTTTAAACAACACACTGCTCGCTAAAGGCTTGTTTCTTTATCAGTTACACACCACCACTCAACATCTTAAGATAAGCTGTAAAAGGAGGGTAAATGGTCAGTGGTTTGGAATTAAATTTCCCACAGACAGAGCTTTTGACTTGGTTCTCTTGCCTTCCTTGACATGGAAGACATAGGGTCAAGACAGGAAGTTCTTCCAAATTTGTGAGGTAGAAGTTAAATCTTGGAACATGGCTTGGGACATCAAGGCGACCATGAAAAGTGTTTTCTTCTATGCTGTCTTCATTCAGTCATTCACCCGTGAGAAAAGCCTACAAAATTAGGCAATAGCAAGGGGAAAAGATTCATTTCTGATATTTTATTCTGGCTGGAGAAGCTCGAAGTAATGCAAAAATGCCAGATAAAAATCCTGAGGAGACAAGAAGGAGAAGAGTGAGTATTGTGGATAGGAGCTACATATTCATTTGTGAATAAAAATTACTGCTTTTGACTCAACATTGCGACTGGGAAGCTGCTTCTACTGCCTCCCCCACCACAAAACTACAAAGAGCAGGAAAGTACTAACAGCCCCAGACCCCTCTTCATTAAGAGAAATGGCTTGGATGATCTCCATCAATATCTTTTTAGCATGCAGCAAGCCTTGGAATGGCCCGTGAGTGAAAAATACTCATGCTTGTGACGAGGCAGAATAAAATTAATGTGTGCAGCCCAGCTAAAAATTAGCATTAGGCATGGTCAGTGTCATACAAATGAGAAGCAAAAGCTAGACAAGTTCAGAATAGTAATGAAGTAGATACTATGAGGCAAATAATTAAGGAAACAGAGCACTTGAAGTTTTAAAATAGAGAGCAGACTTTCACTGATTAATCCTATTTCAGCTGTGGCTTAACCCTGGGCATGGGATTCTTGGGGAGCTGCTGGATCAAAAGTCTGAACAGAAATGCTCACCTTCTGGCCTAAAAGACTATGAATTAGGACATTTTGAAGACAAGCAAATTTTAGAATCCCCCCTCCCCATTTTTTTTTAAATATTGCATTCTCCATCCTAGTAACTATCAGCTACGGGAGTTGGATGTGACTCCGCATTTGCACAGAGCAGCGAGGCTGACCCGTGCCATGATATCCCACTGACACATGTTCCAGAGCAGAGGCCACTTGCAGGGGCAAGGAGCAGCCTTGCAGACCAGCCCTCTTGCAGAACAGAGCTGTGAACCCTGGGATGCTGCAAGCTCCCATTCAAGCCACCTACCTCTGAACATCTACATGAAGGTGTCTCCACACAAACCCAGGGGATGGTTCAGCTGCCTGAGTAGAGGTACCTAGAGCCATTGGAGATGCCCAGTGTGTCCATCTCTGTGCTCCTGCTCCTTCTCCAGCAGACTTGGGTGACAGTTTGCCTCTGCCATGTGTATGCTTAAGGGCTTCTCAGATGTCTTTAGACATCCAAATAAGGTGCAACAGATGTACACCAAGGGTCCAAGCTCCTGCTGCAAAGAGAGCGCTGCCCATGAAGCCTAGAAAGGACCTCACCTTAGGATGAGCTAATCTGCTCTGAAAGGTCTGCTGACCACATGGGCTCCATCCCCTCTGACTGTGGTCATTGATACTTACAGCTCATGCACATAAGCACACCGGGCACCTACCTGCAGGCACCTACAAGTAAGTAAGTGTCTGAATCCAGAGCTGAGTCACCAGGTGCCCACATTGAAGTGGAGAATATTTCTGCTTCCAGAAGCTCTGCCCCAACAGCCTGGCACAATCAAAAAATTGTTTCCATATCATTATCAGCATTGTGGCAGCATTGGGGAATCCTGACCCCAGCCAGAACTTGGGCTGGGAGATGGAAGAGCAGCACAGCAGGGCTTTTCAGCCCAAGTGAAAAACTTCTGATCCCAGGCAGCTGAGAAGATTGAGAACAGGTGTCTGCCTCATCTGCAGGGCTGCCTTGTGTGTGAATAACAAAGCGCAGAGATGCTGGAGCACTTAATCTTCCTTCTGGGAATCCCTGGAGAGATGGCAGATGGGGGACACAGACTGTATTGTCTGTTGTGCGAAGAGGCAGTAATTTTCAAGGCAGCTTCAGCATCTTTCCTTAGCTCTCCATCAGCATGTTGATGTCTTCCTTCTTCTCTTATTACTCATACAAAGTCATACTATCCCATACAAAACAAGGACACCCAATTATTTCATTGCATATGTTGTGTAGAGTTGTGTAAATATGGTACTGATGGGAAGGTTGAGAGAGATTACATCCATGCTCTGTCCAGCTGAATCCACTTGCAGGGATTTTGCTGTGCAGGAGCAGTCCCTGGAAGCACTTTGACCCCCATTCCTGTGTCCTGTCCTAGACTCTGTGAATGGTGTTGTTGTGGAATAACATGTCTCAGCACTGAGATGCACCCTTCACATTATCCTCATCTTGCTGGAGGTTCCTGGTGAGCTGCGTTATCCCAGGAGCTCCGTTTCAGCCGGCTATCTCCCTTGGATAGCCTGGGAGGGCATCCAGCCCCAAGTACAGCCCAGGAGGAACAGACCCGAGGCAGAATGAGAGCCTCAGCCATGAAATTTGGAAAGCTTCACTCTTCTACCTCAAAGTAGCCCCTATGAGCAATGGCTGAAATTCTGCACAGAACAGGACCTTTCTACTATTCATCATTCAGGTCCATCTGGACCCCAAGCAGCGCATCCCCTTGTTAGCCCTAGTCTTGTACTGTTGCGGATCTTTTCTTCCTGCCCTCTCCTTCCTCCAGGGTACCATCTCTTTACACCTGGACAAGCCTAGTCAGTCACAAATACACCCAGTCCCTCAGCCTGCAGAGACCTCATGGTATCGGATGGTTTCCAGGCCTTTCCAGATACTTCAAGTGGCACCATCCCCTTTTGCATGGAGCAAATGTCTCCAGGCTGCCAGGTCAGGTAGGATCAGAGGGATGCATTCTTACACGATAGGTAGGGATCTTGCCATTAAGAAGCTCCTAGGTTTAGGTTGTTTTAGTATTAATTCAAGTTCCTTCTCTATCTCAGTGGCAGATCAGGAAGTCTTGGTATGTCCAAGGCAAGACCATTGGCCTTACTAGTAGCCAACCTCGGACCCTCTGGTCTCTCCAAGACCAAGCTCAGACTTAGGGCTGCTCCAGTACCTAGCTCCCAAACTACTAACCTTGTTTGTGGGCTGGACTCCACACTCTCCAATGTCAACAGCCCAGGTTCACCAGCCCCTGTGACCTGTGGTCCCAGTGCAGCAGGTGACACTCAGACTCCCACACGTGTGCACATGGAACAGATAGCTTCTCACCTGGGAAAGCAGTTAGAAATGGAGTTTAATGAGAACACAGGGCAGGCTGTGCTGATGGGACATGGGTTATGGCCTGATAAGCATACAAGGCAGGACTCTCTAATGTTATTTTACATGGTACAGGATAAAGAATTCTTCAGAGAAATGACTGGACCCTCCCCTTTTTGCAACCCTCCCTTTTACTCTGTAGGTCTGTGCAGGCTGCATGTAGGATCTTACACTTCCCTCTGAGTCTCAAGTCCTTCCCTCCTCGGCAGAACTGGAAATCTCATCAGGAAAGTATTTTACAGAAAGTTTGTAAAACTTTACTAAAGAGGCCACCTGGATAGAGATACCTTCAGGTTTTAATTGGTCAGCAGCTTTTCCAGTGCACCAGGACCCAAATCATGTCTGGCTGCCCATGCTGCATTTCTATGTATAGCCTGCTGCTTCACAAAGCAGAGGCAGGTAAAAATCTGTTAAAGTGATAATTATTACCTAAGTAAGGGAAGAGGGATTCAGTAGCCCTTGCATGACGTGGAGAGGGCATTTCCCTGGAAGGTGCCTGGGAAATAAGTCATGTTATTGCAATGACTCCACTGATGTTTCCCTGTCCTTGGTTTGAATTATGTCCCTCAAGGATTGCGCTTGACTGCTGAGGCTTCAGGGCTTGGTGGGTTAAACTTCAGCTCAGCCTTGTTAGACTTAGTGAGTCTTGCACAGACCTTTCAGGCTCTCCTGCTAGATCAGAATTTGCCTATTACAGTTACTATTCCAGGTGAAAGGCAAGAATGCCACGGGGAATTTTCTATGCCCTGATTTCTATGGGTGAAGGTATAAGGACTGGTAGTCAGCAGGTGGTTTTAGGAGGTGAGTTTTCATCATAGTTACAATCGCTTTTCAGCTGCACTATGTATCCCATTGCAAACCATCCTGCTCTTCCTAACACAACCCCCATGTAAGTATCACGTGCAGGGGAAGGAGCAATGTGTCATGCTCACAGCAGAACAGCATGTACAGAATGACCTCCAAAGAAGACAGCAGCTTGCTGAAGTGCCGTGTCTAAGGGACTAGGATCTCAGAAGAGTTCAAGGGGAACGGAGGAAACAAAGAATGTTGACGCTTCCCCAAATCCCATACCTCAACATTTAAGGTAAAACAAAACAGAAAGTAAAAGAGTCCTATTAAAGTTTTGTTATCACTTGGATGTTTCTGATAAGAAAGGTAAAACAAAACAGAAAGTTAAAGAGTCCTATTAAAGTTTTGGAAAAGAGTTTTGTAGAAGAACATTTCAGAGGTGGTATCACTTGGATGTTTCTGATAAGAAAGGAACAGAACTTGTGCAGAGTTGCAAAGGTTCAGTGTGACTTACAGACCCTGTTTTCAAATGACGTGTGCTTTTGTCAGTGCCAAAAATGCTTATGTAAAGTTGCAAGGCAGGGTGGAGAGCAACAAGAAAAACTTTAAGGCCAACATCAGGACAAATGTGTGTGCACATGTGCACACATAACACACATTAGCAAACTCACACCCCTCATAGCCAATTCAAGCAGTTGCTTCTAACTAGCAAGTCAATGCATGGAGAGTTATGGGGTGGACATAAAAGGTGCATTAACCCTCATAGCCAGACACCAATTTCAAGCAGTTGCTTCTAACTACCAAGTCAGTGCACGGAGAGTTATGGGGTGGACATAAAAGGTATGTGTGGAAGGATGAAACCATGATAGACTTTAATTTCCAAGGTGATTATAGTCTTTTATGAAGAGCTGTGATGAACAGAGAGAGTCACAAGAAGACATAAACCTGTGGAGAATCAAAGACATGGAGTTAGCCACCATTTATCATTTCATTCCAAACAGAAAATTGCTGGAAATAAGTTTTGCCAGTGGAGCTCTGTGTGGCAACTCTTGCTTCCAGGAGCAAGATGGTATAGAGAACATTGCCATTTTCCAAGAAGCAGCTTTTTTAGAGGGCCTTCTACCATGCTATTATTACTGTCTGGTCTGAACCCTATTCCTTCCTATCTGGCATTAGTGACCAGTTGGAATCAAGACCCTTTTTGCCCAATCAGGTTCAGCACCCGCTCCCGGATTGGCTCAGCCCTCATCCCATAGATGAGAGGGTTGAGCATGGGAGGCACCAGCAGGTAGAGGTCTGCCATGAGGATGTGAAGGTGCACAGGGATGCTCTGGCCCCAGCGCTGTGCATAGAAGGAGAAGAGAGCTGGTGTGTAGAAGAGCAGGATGACACAGATGTGGGAGCTGCAGGTACCGAAGGATTTCAGGCGAGCCTCTTTGGAGGAAAGGCCCATGACCGCCCTCAGGATCAGCATGTAGGAGATGGCGATGAGGATAGAGTCTGAGCCCACCACGACAGTAGCAGCTGTGATCCCATAGATGTTGTTGGGTCGGGTGTCCCCACAGGCTAGCTTCACCACGGACATGTGCTCGCAGTAGGAGTGGGCAATGACACGGGGACCACAGTAGGACAGGCTGCTCACCATACATGTCAGAGGAGTCATGAGGCCAAAACCACGCACCACAGCAGCCAAGAACAGCTTGGCAATGGTGGAGCTGCTCAGGATGGCAGAATAGTGCAAGGGCCTGCAGATGGCCAAGTAGCGGTCAAAAGCCATGGCGAGCAGAACTCCTGACTCCACTGCGGAGAAGCCATGGATGAAGAACATCTGGACCACACAGCTCTCAAAGACAATCTCATGGGAGTGAAACCAGAAAATGCTGAGGAGCTTGGGCATGGTGGAAGTGGTGAGCACGAGGTCAATGGCAGCCAGCATGGAGAGGAAGTAAAACATGGGCAGGTGCAGATTCTGTTCCATCATAACCATCAGGAGAACTGTGATGTTCCCCAGCACTGCCATGAAGTACATAGTGCAGAATGGGAAGGCAATCCAGAAGTGAGCCACCTCCAGACCTGGGATGCCTGTCAGGATGAAGGACGAGGGGCTGGAGTGATTCAGGTATGGCATGGTACACCACCACAGAAGCCGGAGGTGGAGGCACACGAAGAGCTGGCATAAACAGGGAGAGGAATGAACTGCAGTGAGGCACTGCCATGGACCAGCCACATGCAGAAAACCCCTCCTGCTTTCTCAAGCACACAGACCTGCCATTATATCATCCTGCCCCTTACCCACGTTCGCTCAGCCCCATCAAACACAGGGGGATCCAAACATGCATGGTCTTAGCCTGAACACCTGGGAGTTGTCTGGCCTCTCCTCCCTTCCCAGGCTGGCCCCTGGCTGTTGTTCCCACTTGTCTAGTCCATAATTTGGGATTTAGAAACAGAGTCTGAGTCCATTGAATTGCCACCAAGAGGAAGATCCTGAGTACGCTGGGGCCAGCAGCTCCGTGGGACTCTGATCACCCACATGCTCAGGCAGTTTGTAAACCACATCCTGCTCTGGGGTGAGCGCACGTCCCGCCCTGAGAAACTGCAGCAGATTTTGTTTTTACTATCAGCATTTGTTTCCCAGAGCAATTTTGCTCTGAGACCTGGTAATGAGCACACAATTTATGCATTGCCCAGCCACACGTGCCCTGCATTAGGAAGGAAAAACTTTCTGGAAGGAAAGAGAGCAACCTGTTGCTAACTGGAATGAGGTTACAGTGCTGGCCCCATTACAGCGCTAGCCTTTACGCAGGGCTTCTTAATCCTTATCCTCAGGCCCTTGCTAAAAGAGAACTACACGAATCATCTCTGTTTTACTGAAAAAACAGAGGCACAGAAGAGTTAAATTAGACAGTCAGCAGCACGGGCATTAGGTGCAAGTCTCTGAGGTACTTGCACCTTCTGATTTCCTCAATATGCCAAGAGACTAGACCTCATCTCCTTGGCTTTCCAGGCACTTAACTTCCTGGACCCCAAAGGAATTTAATCTCTCCTCCAAACTGCTTTGAGTGCCCACATGATCCAAGCTAAGAGGCATTTCAAAATCTGTTGCTAGCAATTGCTATTTGCAATACTGAAAGGGAACACTATGAAAATGCTGTCAAGATAATGTTATAGCTTATTGCAGAGCAGGGACTCAGAGTCACAGCTGGGACAAACCCACCCAGCAGCAGTGGAGTCTCAGGACAGAGATATATATCTGCACAGAGCAATATATCCGATATCCTACAATCCTGTAGGATTAAAAAACATGTTCTGTTCTGGGCACTGTTACTTGTAGTTTTATTATACAAAATGAACTATCAAGGTTGTTAAAAGATGCTATACAACAGGCGTTGAACTCAGCTATGCCTGTGGCCTGATGCCTTAGTTTGCTCTTTTGATGCACAATCCAGTCCTGTTCCCTTCACGGGGTCTGATTTCCTGGGTACACAGAAAGTCCCAAGAAAGCAAACAGTTGCCTTTAGCTCAGTCTCTCTCACCAACCCTATCTGGATTGTGCAAAGATGTCCCCACCACACTTGTGGTTTCATCTGTTTTACATCCTGTTTCCTCTGCATTTCATGCTTCCCCTTCTTCACATGCCTTGCAACTGCAGCACCTAACATAGCACCTCAGGACCCCGAAACCAGGATGTGCCCCTAGTGCCATGGCCCACCTCTGCACGGAGCATCGTACTCAGGGGGGCTGTTCCTTCATCTCAGCTTCAGCTACATAGAAATGCCGTGTCAGGAAGATTGCTATGATCTGGGCTATTTTAGAGGTATGCATGCAACAGATGAGTGGGAGCAGCACATTAGACCTGCAAGGAGAGCAGCACTTTCAGGTCTGTTCATGCACTTCTGAGCTTTTTCAGGATACTTCACTGGCACAGTGGTTTTATCTTGTGCAGTTAAGTAGCTCAGGAGCTTGTAAAATTACAAGTTTTGCTCAGCTGTGGTAGTTAATGTCACCCTTTTTTAACTACTTGTCCCTCATAAGTTTTTTGTTGCAAACTTACTACTATTTTTAACAACTGTAAAACAGCATAAAATACCCTCAAGGAATGCGAGATGCGAGTAAACACAGTGCAAAAGGAGCTAAAGTGTTTGGTTGCGAGCATGCTGAGACAAGCTTCCCTGAGTAGGAAGCTACTGGCACTCATTGATGTTGAGCTTTTAACTCTTTCCTCACTGTTTTATCATCAGCTCTGCTCCTCTGCTTCAAAGTAACAGTCATTAAATTTATCGCATTTGATAGACTTTTCCATGGTTCTTAGCCATGATGAGTCTGTCAGCCACACAGCCCGGGCCAGTGAGAACAAATAACCCACAAAAAAATCAATGAACACCTTTTGCTATCGCATACAGATGGATCTGGCCAGAGCAACTGCCATCTCCTGGTCCTGCTTCATGTAGCATGTCGTGGATCACCCAGCAAATTGACCCAGATGCTCATCTACTTTTAGCCATGGAGGGAAAGCAGGAGGCATGATCCTGTCCACTCCAAAACATGCAGTAAAGATGTCCCATGAACATCCCTAAGGTGCAACATGGTGCCCTTGTGTGGTCCCAATGGATATAGCTATGATGGCCAAGTCCTATCTGCTGTGACCTCTGCACCCACCGTCACTGGAGCCCTGTTAGAGAGGTCCTGATCATTTATTTCTCGCTTTGGGAGAGCTGGGAGCAGGACATCTGTGTATTGGAATGTTCTCCTACCCCAAAGCTTAGTACATTGATCCTCAAAATTTGCACTAAGGAGATCCAGGCAGCTGCCACTTGTCCTATGCAGACTTACACATAGAAGCCTATGCCAAGAATTCACATAGTGCAAGATTACTAATGAGATTTATTCCAATAAAGACTTTGGAGACTGGTCACATGAATAAACCACATTAACCAAGATCTCCTGAACTTTGGGTTTTAAGAGACCTGGAACAATCATGCAGGTCATATCCCCTCCACAGTATAAGATCAAAAGTTTTCTCTGACAGATACATGCATTGCCTGCTCTCCCACTGAAAAAGCCCTATACCCAAAGCACCTCTTCCAAAGGTTTTTTTCCTAGTGTCAAGGCTATACCTCACTCAGAGCTCATGACTTATCCTGTCCTTCTCCCTAACAGAAAGGGCAGGATATTACCTTCCTTGCTGTGATTGCCATCCTCTTCAGGTTTGTGCTGGAGAAAAGGGCAGGACTAGAGTCATGATCAGGCAATTGCAAGTCTTCACAGACAAGTGGGTTGCCAGATGCTGCGCTTTGGTGTCTACAGCTTGTCTGAGGTTGATTTAAACAAGGAACACCTTGCAATCAAACAATTAGCACTGCTGTAATTAACTCATGCAAGGAGGTAAAGTTGATTTAAACAAGGAACACCTTGCAATCAAACAATTAGCACTGCTGTAATTAACTCATGCAAGGAGGTAAATTGAGGTTGCAGGTGTATAAACTGGCAGCCCTCCACCACAGTATCCACTTAATGCATAGTGAAGCAGGTAATAAGGTAGATTATTAACCCAGTAAGAGATAAAGTCCACTTAGCTGTATTAGCAGATCTGCACAGTAACTGTTCTGGATAGACTGTTTTATAGTCACCTCAACTCGAGGTGATTGAAATTGGCTCAAAGATTGCTACTGCATTTAAAAATACTCCCCTAGATCATGTTAAATGGAGAAAAAAAAAATCCACCCTGCTCACCTGATGCTTTGGATGTGACCCTGGTTGTACCTACATCACCTTCACATACTGCTTTTCTCACACAACCTATAAAAAAGGACTGCGTGGAATATTTATAGCTCTTAAGGAATCTCTTCACCCTAATCAATCACAGCTGAGACTTTGGAGATAATAATCACCACAGAGCAGCAACTGCTGCCTGGCCCAGGGAATAGCCATGAATAGCAGCACTTTGTAAACAACATATTCCTCTCCCTGGTGCTTGGTTTGCATGGGTCTTAGTGTTAAGCACTGTCAAATAGGTCTTTAATAGAGGGGGGTCTGCAGAAGGAGCAGATTTCTTTTTGCACGGACAAATGCTTCACTGGTCATGGCTACTAGTTCTCCTGGCAAGCGCACACATGTTCTCAGGGGGGCTTAGTTCTGTCTGCAAAAAGCTCTCTGAGTCTGAAAGTAGTGTCTTTGCAAACCTTCTAGGGCAAGAAATAACTGTGTAGGTTCACAGGACTGTATATATATCCCATCTTTTACCTTAGGATCTTGAAGCTTTCATGAGTTTCAGTGAATGCTTTGTAAATTGGTGGTAATTTTCTGGACCTAACTTAGTTATCCTTGAAATCCCTGAGGTTGGAGGTCACTAGGAACCACGGGTGATCATCAGGGAATCTAGGGAGAGGAATGCTGGAGCAGCAGAACAGGAAGCCGCTCAGATCATCCCCTTATTTGGGGTGGGACCTGCTGAGAACTTTTGGGCTGGTTCCTTCTGGTGGCTGCAAACATGACACAAAGAGCAATGAAGTGTGGCCGTGCTGGCCATGGACTTTCTCTTTCGAAAGAGAATAGCCAAAACTGGCAGAAATCTGCAGACACTGGAAGATGAGAGGAGGAGAAAGCCCGAAGATAAGTTCATGGAGTCTCACTGCATTAACTCACCTACAAACAGTTTGCCTACAAGCAAGTAGCCTGCCCTCTCCTTCCTAAACTCCTATACCAAGATTATAGCAATTAAATATTTTAAGTTCAGAGCAATTGAAGGCTTTTTACCCTACTGGGCTATTTTGGGTCATCTTGCACCTCATCGCTTCTGCGGGGAACTCACAGGAAGTAAAGGAACGATACAAAACCGGGAGCAGCCAAGGCAAATGAGTAAGAAGCAAGGAGCATCAGGCAGAAACTCCAGACTCCTGTGAAGGGATTAGGAAGGAATGAGTGATACGTGGCATGAAAACATGGGGAGATGAGACTAGAAAGAGTGGGGAGAGAGGCCCTGGATTGAATTTGGCCCTGGACAAGAGGGAGGAAAGGTGGTTCCAAGAGTGATTGTTTGTCTTTTTTATTCAATACTCCAATCAATAATTAAAAGTTTATGTTAATTGTCAATAAATTTAATTAAGTGAAATTGGGTTGGGATAGTTTTGGCAGTTCTTCACTTCCTTGGTCTTCTTCTTTGAAGGCAGTCCTAGCAGCCCTTCTCCTGGGCCTGCTATACTGTCAGCATTGCATTCCCACCAGCTAGGTTCATGTTTCTCGAAATACAGTTTGGGTGTCCAGTCCATTTTTAACCTCTGACACAAGGGCTGCCTGGAAAGGTGATACCTGTGACTCTTCCAGCAGCAAAGAATGGTGAGTGGTGGGATCCATCTCTCTGTTCTACCTGGCCTGGTCTCACAGACAGTTCATGGAGTCACACTTCAAAGTCCCTGCAGCCAAGCAGCAGTTTCTCTCCTGCTCCAAAGTCTGACCTGGTCAACAAGCTAGCTGCACTGGGGACACCTTGCCGCAAAGGACAAGAGGCCAGAACCTGGTCCTGCAGCAGGAGAGCCCATGGATGTGGGCACGCAGCATTTGTGTTTGAAGAGACATCTTCAGAAGACTCTCTCAGCTGCAGTCTTACACCAGGATTCCTCCTAGCATATGGCCCAGTAAGCCAGATGTGGACCTGCTGGCAGCTTGGTGCTCCAGATGTGACCCCATCATATACTCCAGTGGATAGGTTCCTTCCCATTCATTGCAAGCTAAAGTGCCTGATTTGTCTGTCTGAAGTATGGTTTTATTTCCCCTGTGAGACGTCTTGTCATGTTCAAGGTGCAATCAGGGAGGAGAAGACTTGGGTGGGGAGAATCCTTACTGCAGACAAGGCAGAGATGGGGAAGAAAACATCTTGTCCACCGCACACACCAATTACTACACCAATTTCAGTGATGGCCACCAATAGGACTGGAGGAAACGGCCACAAACTGAAACACCAAAAGTTGCACAGAAACTTAAGGAAAAATTTCTTAACAGTGAGGGTGCCAGAGCACTGGAACAGGCTGCCCAGAGAGGTTGTGGAGTCTCCTTTTCTGGAGATCTTCAAAACCCACTTGGATGCATTTGTGTCCCACGTGCTCTAGGTGACCCTATGTGTGTAGGGGTGGTTGTATTGGATAATCTCTACAGGGCCTTTCCAACTTTAAGGATTCTGTGATTCTATGCAGCCTTCCCCAGGCCTGAGGTTTCTGCACCCCTGTTGTAGAGCTGTGACTCTACAGTCCTTAGAGAGGCAGAATATGGTCCCAGCCAGGATGCAACCTCTCATAGAGCTAAAGCATAAATTCCAGGGAATACTGGGCGCCTGGGATGGTTGGATGAGTCTCCCAGAGATGATGACAGTAATGAATTGTTTGGGTTTTGTAAAAGGAGACAGGGAAAGTCATCTGAGAATCTGCATTAGCAACAGTCATTAGCCAAGGAAACAGCTTGGAGGGAATGCAAATCACTGTTCTACCTCCATTTTCTGCCACAGGACACTGTTGGTATTTTTCTCCAACTCCAAAAGGCAAGAGTTAATGTTGTTCTTCTGCAGCTCAGTGTGGGAGGGTGAGAATTACCCGGAGATTCCCTGCTGGTTTGTGAAATCCTCCCCCTGGAGACAACTGAGCTATAAACCCTGCAGCTCAATGTGGGCCAGCCTTTGGAGTCTGCTCAGCAGACTGGAGGTCCTTGGAGAAGAAGAGCTGTCACAAAGCCACAGCTCCTCCAGAAATCTGGTGAGTCCTCTCTGGGAATCTGTTCACATGAGCATTGTTGTGCTGTTCGGGGCTGCGAGCGGAGGAGTGAGAGCAGGGAAAAAAGAGTTTGAAACAAGCCCTGATGTAGGTCCAAATCTAGTAGTGAGGTGAAAATAAAAATTAAATTCTTCCAATATATGCTCTTATTTTTAGTTTAATCTGGGAACTTGTGTTGGGTTATAGCATAGCAATCTCAAGGGATTGTATTCTGACATGATGGAGGCTGCACTTAGCTAAACAAGTGACCCACTTTTCACTAGGATTCTTCTTCTTCCTTCAGAATTTTATAAGTTAAAGCTGGAATAAAAGTACCAAACTTTAGGCTTCCCTAAAGCCAGCTGGTTGCTGGCTGTGGGTAGGAGCAGGCAGGTTACCTTTCCTGGATATAAAGGAGCTTGTGCTGGGGCAAACCAGGAGCCCACCTCAGCTGGGAACCCACCTCCCTCCAGCTGCAGCTGCACATCTGTATGCAACCAGCAGAGTCCCTCCAGGGTCCTCCAGAGTCCTCCAGGAAGATCCTGGGATGATGCTGTAAGGACTGATTTGTCCTGCCTGTTGCATCCTTGTCCATTTGTTCTGGAAAGGAGGTGTCCTGAATCCACACACCTCTCCTGCCCTGGGCAAGATCAGTGGGAAGGTCCTGTGGCCCCGCAGAGCTCTTTTCCAGGCTGCTACTGCAGTGTTCCTCCTGTCCCCACCACCAAAGGAGCAACCATGCCTGGGAGCTCCCTCACAGAGAGATGGCCATGGATGTAGTCACAGGATAGTCCAAGAGATCCCCTGACTTTTGTCCTTTCTACAGCAAGGGAGGTGCCAGTGCCTGTGTGCACTAAATGCACCAGGACACTGACCTCTCCCCATTCCTCCGAAGCCTCCCATTGCACTTCTGGCTGCACCTCTCTTCCCTCTTCATCCTTCTCCTCCTCCATCTGATGTCCCCCAGCTGTGGGACTCCCTTGACCTCTTGTCCATGGAGGGAGCTGGATGGGGGACCCAGTACCTGCCCCTCATCCTCCCAGGGCTCCTGGAGCAACTTGGGATGGCATCGTGGCATCAGACCCTGTCAGAAGCAGCTGGCACCTGTTTGATGATCCCTTTCCATTCCCTTTGTGACCCCAAAGCAGGCAAGGAAGGGGTGGATACCAGCACAGAGACATTCAAGGTTCATAGAGGGTTAAACAGGATGCGTTTAATAAAGGACTTTCACTAAAAGCTGGGTGGGGAGCCCCGGGATCCACATGGAGCGTTCACCGATGGGGGGCTGCTGGAGGCCCAGGTTGAATGCACAGGTCAGATGCCCAGGAAGGACTGCACCCGTTCATGAGGGCTTCTTAAACCTGCTACAACTATTTCCTTATCTCAGCTGTACTAACCTTGAGCAGCTTCTGCCTGCGAAGCAGCAAGACGAAACAGAATATGCCTGACTGCCCCCATGAGAGTTTGGTGAGTGGGTAAGGTCAGGTAACGGATCGCAGCCTTCACCTCCTCAAGGTAGTCTGAGTCAATGACCACTGCCTCCATGTCCCCTCTCCAGGAGGCTTTTGCTCCAAGCTATGAGGGTAGCAGGAGGGGACAGTTTGTGCAGCTGCTCTTTGAGTAGCCCATTCATTCACTCTATAAATCTTGCCCTTTGCAGGCTGTTTGGTATATGATATAGCCAGGCTATTCCTTCTCTGTCGTTTCCCTTTTCCCTTTTTCGTGTTCCCTTTTCCTATCCCTTCTCCTTCACCTTTTTCCTTTTTCCTTTTCTTTTTCCTTTGTCAATTTGAATGTTTTTCCCTGTAAAATGAATACCCTAATCACTTTGGACTTCCATCAGGGAACCATAAACTGATCAAGTCTTCTAATGCCTTAATGGTCTGAGCCTGGGTAGCTGTGGTGCAGGAATCACTGTACGGCAGAGCAGAGCAGCCATCTGCAGTGGTGAGGGCATATCTTTCCTGCTGGCTCTTACCAAGAGACCTACTTAATTGCAAATGCATCCTTGCTGACTTGCAGCAGGTTGTGCAACAAGGGAACTTGCCCTTCTTTCCTGTTTCACATATACTCTCCAGCTTCCCATCCCTGCTAGCAGAGGATGCCTCTGCTAACAGCCTGCAGAGATGCAACTCCTCGCGCTGTGCCTGCCCCTCCAGGGTCCACAGGCAGCTTCATCGCTTTGAAATGGGAAGGGAAGGTTTGCAGAACCTTAGTCCGTATTGTTTTGCTCATTGGGATCTAATCTGGCCCAGTAAACTCGGAGGAGTAAGTTCCAGATTGTATTCCTGGTTTCTGCAGCTGGTTTACCCCTGCTGTGATGAGCCCATCACCGATGCTCGTGGCAGGCAGACAGGTTAACCCTGCTGTGCCCAGCACACACTGCAGTAGGGAGGGGAAAGCTCTTCATCCTTGCTATTGCAGGGTGCACAGAGCATAGCACAGCCTGGGGTCCTGGGACAGAGCCCTCATCTTGCCAAGCTCCTCTCTAGGCAAATAAACTGCCTCTGCCCCATCATTCCTGCCTCCCCTGATCCACTGTGTCTGACTCCAAGCTGGGGGCTCATCAGGGTCCCAGACATTGCCATGCCAAGTTTCCAGATACCAATCTGCTTTTTGCACCAGCTAACCCAGCACCATTCGATGGACATCTTGCTGCCCCCTTTTTCGCCATCAGTGGTTTGCAATGTGGGAGTCAAAACGGCACACCACTGCTCCAGCTCCTTAACTTGATCCATAGTTGTAGTTGCAACCTCTCGGGACACTTGGTGAGCCTCCTTGGCAGCTTCAAGGTCTCTTTTCAACGGCACACTTCATCCAGGATGTGGAGCTCAGTCAGCAGGATCCATCCCACATCTCCTGCTGCCTGTTGTGCCACCAGTGCAGCTTTTTCCAACCAGACCTGGGAAACTAGCTCCATGAGCTCTTCTGGGGATAATCCCATTCGCTCCCTAGCTTCAGCCTTTCTGCTGGGGTCACCTACCCCATCAGCTTGAGAGCCATGGGTGCCACCTCGGAGCAGGGCTTCTCCACCTGCCCCTTGTCCTTTTGGCCCCCAAAGAGACATCTCTACATCCTGCCCACTATGCCAACGGTGACCTCAAGGTGGGCAAGAAAGGGTTGGATACCAAGGGAAAGACGCACACAAGGTTCATAAGAGGTTAAATGGGATGGGTTTAATAAAGGACTTGCACTACAAACTCGATGGGGAGCCCCGGGATCTATGCGGAGGGATTGCTGATGGGAGGCTGCTGGAGGCCTGAGTTGGACGCATGAGTCAGATGCCCGAGCAGGACTCAACTTCTTGCTAATAAAAGCCCCTTAAATCTGCTACAACTATTTCCTCAGCTGCACTAATCTTGAGAAACTACTTCCATGAGGCAGCTGGACATTGACAAAATAGGGTATGTCTGCCTGGCCCTTGTGGGAATTTGATCAGTGGCCCTGCTACCCTGTGCTCTGCCAGTCACTGGCTCCTCACCAGATCTTCCCCAGCTGCTGTCACTGCACCCTTATTTAACATTGAAACCTTCACAAACAACTCTTACACCTCTCCCTGGGTGCTTAGGAAGCCCTGGTAGCACCAGTGGCCTGAAGAAGATCCAGACCTTTCCTCCAGCTCCTTGCAGAGATGCCCTGAGGGTACATCCCGGCTCTTACTGCACTGGAGGATGATCTTGGGCAATACATGCAAAGTCATGGGCTCAGCTGATATCGAGGCAGACTGATTCAACAAGGTCCAGAAATGAATCCTCCAGGTGGAGCTCATGAAAATAAACAGATAGAAATGGGCTGCAAAGCTTATTGATTCACACACATTCTCAGTTGCCTCGGCAGTGGGCATGGGCATGAGCATGGGCATGAGCTATAACCCGGTGCAATGCCCTGTGCTGCAAGGCAAGAACAAGTGAAACTACCAGGTCTACTGAAGGGAAGGGCATGGGAAGCAGTTCAGACGCTGAGAGCCAAATGCAGAGGGATGGCCATAAATTCTGAAACAATAACACAACCATAGACTTCAAGGATAGAAGGCTCTTTTCTCATCGTATCAGCTCACTGCCTTAGTCATACTGGAGAATCCAGTCAATAACTTCTCAGTCACCCTCTGAAACTTGAGGTTGAATAAGTCCATCTTTTATAGACCCATGACCAGCTTCTAATTAGAGAAGTGAAACTAAAGGAATATTTCTGTCACCTCTGGGAAATTCTCTTCTCATGGTGCATTGCATCTTAATTTCGCATATGGATCTGAAGAGAGATTTCACATTCTGTTTATTAGAATTTATATACATATATGTATATTCCAAATTAGAAAGCACTGAGGAATTTCACATATCAGCAATGGTGGGCATACTTTATGTTTTATTTCACTTCACTTTGGTTTTGATAAACTCCACACATGGACCTTATCATGCTTTATCTAGAGGCAGAGCAACACATTAGCTACACAAATTATAAGGGATTCACT
>NW_010582706.1:12502-27627 GCF_000705375.1 Tinamus guttatus
TCTAGTTTCTCCATAGAGAAGTTGATCTATTTTAGGACCTTTCCCAGCAGCTCTCACTTCTCCGTAGAGTCTGGTTATTCCATTGCCAACAGTGGTATTTCAGGCATGTTGGCTTAACTGGGCTGGCTAACTTTAAAGCAGGTTGCAAGATGTGCTTCTGATTTCTCCTGAACTTATGATTGTCCTTGTTTTGAAATGGTTTCTTTGACAGAGCACTGAGCAGGTTGCAAATTGCCTCTTTGCGGTGCTCTTACATGCTCACAAGCATTGAAGGGGGAAAAGCAACTTTGCTATCCTGTCATAATATATTTTTGCATCTATTTATGAGCTGTCATCATCCTAATGAAGCCTTTATTGCTGGAGTTAAACTAGTTTTAACTGCATTCTTGTGTTTGTATTTTAGCCACAAGCAATTGGCTGGGTGACTCTTTCCAAATTGTCTTTCTATATTCAGCTGTATGAAACACAGCATTTTTTTCTGCTGTGAGTTCTTGAGTATCAGTGCTGTATACTGTTCACTGTGGCATTGGATTTGACAGAGTACTTTGAACCATCTCTCATATAACCAGAATTCCAGTGCTTTGAATTTTATTTTGCATATGATTAGAAATTTGATGTCTTCAAGAGGGTAATTTAATAATATTTGCCATGTTTTGTCAATGATTTTCTAGTACAGATTTACCTTGTGCTGCAAGGCAAATCTGTAAATGGTAGCAGGACAACACTCGTTTCAAAATCATGTTGGCAATGTATGTCCTTGTACAAGGTATTGGGAGGATATTTTGAGTTCTCCTTTTTGAATGATTTGATAGCAAGGTGTCCTTCATGAATGTGACATATTTGCACAGAAACATGTCCTCCACAACTGTTAAACCATCAGAACAGACCAGTAACAGAGAACTCGTGACTATGGCTTTTCTCTTTGCCTCTGGCTAGCCCTCAAGTGTGATACTTTTAAATACTTGTTTTGCATCTTTGCAGGTTTCTATATCAGTTTCAGAATTTGTCAGAAAAATATGAAAAAGTGCACTTATGCACTGTACCATGATCTGTTTTATTTTCTACTCTGGTAAATGTGACTTAACCAGTATAACCACCTTCTTTCAACATATGCTTTAAATTAAAATGTTGTTTATGTTATCTTGATTCTAATGTTTGTTTTTTAATGGTTGCTCTAGTCAAATATTTCTAGGAATGTTTTCTAAAGTTCTGTACTCAGCAATGAAAGTATTTTAAATTATTTACTTCAATAAAATAGTAAAAGCTTTTATGCTAAAACACAGCATAAAGATTTTCTAACCCAGTCTTCTTTGCTTCCCCATATGAAGAGCACTAAGTAGATGCAAACTGTTTGTTCTATCCTAACTAATGAATAATTCCTGCAGGATGAGGAATTTGCAAGGAGGCATCCAGAGAATCTTATGGAGTGTGGAGAAGAAATGTGTACTGTAGAATGATCCAGATAAAGGAAGAGTCTGTTCAGGTATTGACTCAAAACTTTACCCTAGCCATGGTCAATATAAATCCAGCATAGATATTTTGAGAGTCTTAATATAATTAGTATGTTAAGCATTGCTGACTCTTTATATTAACACAGTTAGCTATAACTCCGAATTATATTGTTATAGTAAAAATGTTTATGAAGGTTTTATGGGAAGAGAGGATCCCGAAAGAAATATTTTCTCAGGCTCCTTTTGCTGGCATGGTTTTGAGGTTGAGTGTGGATGGGGGAAAGTTTCAACTTGAGTTATTACTTTGAAATAAGCTAGATAAGACACTGGATGTTGAATTGCCTTCTAGAAGAGATTTGAAGCAGGGAAATCAGGGGCAGATTTTAACTTCTTTTTGTAAATGTGCTTAAAAACAGAATCCTGTGACAAAGCTGCAGTAGGTGAATACAATGCAGTGCAGCTTTGAGCAGTGTAGCTGTTTGGGCTGTTCTAAGCCCAAACCCAGTTCATCTTTTAAGATAGACTACTTGTTTCAATTTTTGAGTGTGATTATTTGATCCTCTGTTGATTTAGCGTGCTACACACCTCATGACTTTTTTCCACTGAAATTGCAGTGGGTGTAAATCACAAGTCTTTTCATTTATTTCTGCAGAACTTCCTGCAGATGCATTCTCAGTGGAGAGCACTACAACTTTCATGAAGCATACTTTAATACACATCACTAGCCCACCACCTTGAATTTAGGTTCTTAAAATATGTTGTTCCTCTATTTTTTTCAGTAGTAGTTGCCAAGTACCACAATGGCTACTGGGTCATGCTGGGGCTATTTACAGCTCTGATGTGGACTAGGCGATGTGGGGCTCTGGCTTTTGGGGAAAGGTAAGAATAGGTGGGAACCACAAAACTGCAGCCCTGCAACTGCTAGGGCACCATGTGGTGCCTGGTGATAAAAGCAAGGCATCTGCAGCCTCATCTCCCGGGTAAATCATGGCCAAATCTGTCTCCATGTTTCTACCCTCTGATTCACCTCATCTCCACAATTTACAGACCTCCAGTACCTAAATTTCCCTTTTCCTTTGGATGAAAGCAGTAACATTTAGAAATTTGCCACTGAGGTCCCATTCCATCCATAGTGTAACACAGGTTACCTACCAGCTTTCTGTGGGCTGTGTTTCTGAAATCCAGTGGTTCTGACACAGTTTTGTGGTTCTGCATCTGGGAACCAAGGTTTGACCTTGGCACAAAATACTCTGAGAAATGTCCTTAGAGCAGGAGGTATAATTTTTGGAATCAGTATCCTTGAGCCTCACAGAGACTTGTTCTCAGGACATGTTTTTTTTTTTTCTTCTTTTCCCCTTAAATTTGCCCTTTTTATAAACTTGAGTCTGTTTTAAATTTATTCTAACATCTCTGGATTAAGTTTAATGTTGTTGTAGGATTTGATTTAGGCTTAAGAGTATTTCTCTTGGTCTTGTTTTCTGTTTCTTTGGATTCCTCATTTGATTTTATTGTACAGCTAAATGTTTTTAATGTTTTGCTATTTATTTAGCAAGATATCTCCTAGTCAGAAAGCTAATTTAACAGGAAATATTGCAGATAGGGAGAAAGCAAACTGAAAAGAAGAAGGAAAGGCAATCACTTAAAAAAAATAATACCACAAGTCTTCCTCAAGTCACCCTGTTTCAGTTTCTCTTGCTATCGGAGATATTTAGCTCCCTCCCCGATATTCAATTCTTAATCTTGTCATCTGCAACAGCTTGCAGAAATTAACTGATTAAAAAATGAAATATAAAGTTGTGTGCCAACCATCCACCCACTTAGGGTACTGTCTGACTACAAATCAAAGAACAATAATAAACTTGACAGCTTTCTTCTCTTGTTCAAGAGCCAACAAGAGGGCTACTACAAAGCAGATTTTTTATTATTTCATTTATTTTATTTGTAATTAGTTACCACTTAAACTTTTTTTTTAATTTAAGAATTAGCATAATTATATGATCTCCGCCCTCCCCTCTCTTTGTTCCTATGTGTTTACTAAAGACCTAACAAAAAAACATTACTAATACATGCACTTCCCATTCAACTCATGTCCTTCTGAGCTTTCCAGCACTGGCCTCCCGCTGAACTCATGGTCTTATAGTGATTTCAAGCCTGTAAATAAAGCGGTTTGGCCAAAAGCTATTAGACCTGCTTCTGGAGAGAGGATCATTTAACACCAAGTTAGGGCATTGCGCAGGGGCCTAGTGGCAGTAATATGTATAATTTCTATTTGTTTATTGATTTATTTGAGATCTGTTTATCTGATCTATTTATCCATATATCTACTTACCTGATACGTCCTGTGCAGCATATTAGACCATGTTTGGAGCTCTGACAAAACCTTTCAGTGCCTGGTGCTTTCCCAGCCTCGCTTTGCCCTGGACAGGGCTGATTATGGACTGGATCCCCCTACACTCTCCTCTTTGTGGCACACTCACACAGAAGCTGGTGTACATTAACAGCACATGCCAGGGGCAAGATGGAAAAACATGGGGCAGAGCTTTTTCAAAGAAAACAGCTCTTAAAGTAGTTGTGTTTTTGTGTTCTTAAGAGGACAGTGTTAGGCGTGAACAAGTTGAGCCAAATTCTTTTCTGGTGTAACCCATTCAAGTCAGGCGTCAGTTACTGCAAGGGCAGCTCTGTACTATTATATAGTTCCCTGTTGTGTTTTTTTTTCAGTGGAGAACAATATTACAGGTGAGTGAACTCTGAAGAGCTCCGAAGTTATGAAATATTGGTTGTGTCTGAGTAACCCTCACTCTGTTTTCTTTATAATCTGCTTTTTTTTTCTCTCTCCCCTCAGGGTTTATTTTCCCCCAGAACTCTTCTAACAAAATTATTATCCAGATTTCTTCAGAGAAATGATTCTCTCTGTCAAAAAACTGTTTCAAAGATTTTTTCAAAGATTTTTTTTTAAAATAACTGTACTAAAAGATACAGCCATTGTGCAATTTTTGTAGAGATGTGTTTTCTTTAATCAGTGCTTTTACATTCATTGGAAATAAAAAATCTGTTTACTATGCTGGGGGAATTAAGCTCTGAAGAGATTGTTTTAGTTCTCTTTGTTTATGATGATTTGTTAGCTCATGACTGCAGAAATAATTTTGTTGTTTACATTAGTCTATGGTGGCTGTATTAACTTCACATCATACATAAATATAATTATTGATCATTACCAGCTGTAATTCAGTGTTAGAATTACAGATTTACATAATTGTGCTATTAAGTGTAAACTTGAACTTCATATCTGGGATCACAAATAACTGGAGGCAGTAGAAACAGAAAATTCTGATTATATGTCATTCATATTTTAATATATGCTGTTGCAATTTTGATCAGTGTTAATGTAAATATTTTTATGTACTATACAGAAATGAGATGATAATGGCTAGAAATTACAGCAATATTGATCTAGCTAATAAAATGGCATGCAATAGTAGGAGAGGATATTTATTATCTGCTTCAAAAATTACTAACCATCATCTACCCAAGGAAAATTTCCTCCATCAAAGTTGGAGAAGGCATTTATGCTGGAAATGGCGCAAGATTCCTCTCAAGTAAAAATCAAACACAGTCCCGGGCTATCTTGATTTTGCTGCCTGCAGCTTTCCCATTGATAAAGATTCGCAGAGGGGAACAAGTGTGTAAAGGAACTCACTTCCTGTAATATGTTCTGGGCCCCCCTCACATAATCTGCACATAAAAAGGTACTCCAGGATGATCAATCAGCACAATGGGCCTTGGCCAAAAACTATTTTAAAAGCATTAGGGGGATGCGTATGCACACCTGTGTGTGTAGTTGTCCACTGCTGACCTCAAGGAAAGCCCATGAGCTCAGTTGGGTTCTTGAACACAGAGCAATGAGAGGTCTTGAAGGCTTTTCAGCTGCTTACCCAAGGTACGTGGCCATATAAAAGCCCATACAAAACCCGGCTGGACTGCCAAGCATTTTGAGAAGAATTTAACTTGACCAGGGAGGAGAGGTGGCATAAAAGAAGCATTTATGTACAATTGGAGCAGGATTGTTTGAAGATCTCGGAGATCTCCACAGCTTCCTAGGATTCATTCTTTGGGAACTAACCCCCATACAAGCCATTAAACATCCCAGGCCATGGCAGCATGTTGGGTCTTCCTAAGGAAGTGGTTAATGTGACACCATTTGCAGCTAAATAGGATAAGAGACCAGAAAAACAGGCTGAGTTGAACAGTCCTTGCTGGCAAAGAAGGGTGGACTGAATCCTTTGAAATGAATGAGTTTTTCCCATCTGGCAGTGGCACAAACTTGTACTCATACAAGCAGATTTTCACCCAAAACACTGTAAAACATGGAAGACTTCTCAGTGCAAATAACACACTAAGCACTCGGATAACTTCTCTCAGAAAGTGAGAGTGATAAAATGTTGATCCATTCCTTCTACAATACTGCATCTTTTATTTAAAATATTTGAAGAAACACTAAAACCTGGAATATAAATTTATATATTTTTTTCCTCTCTGGTTATCTACTCCAACACGTCTGCTTCTTAAATCCTATTTATTCTGGCTCGTGCATCAAGGGAAATGTTTAAGATGTGATGATCCTTCACTAAGAGTGCAAATGATAATCAGGCCCCTGTTGTTTGCTTGTCTAACAGAATGGGTTAAGATATTCATGGGTTAGGATATGCGTGGATTTACAAGGTGGCTCTGTGATAGAGCTGTGAATGACTGAGACTTAACAAGAAAACTTGGTTCGGATTTTGAGAGAGATAGGCAATTAGTTAGCTTGTCCATCTTTTCTTGGTTTCATCCAGTAGAAGAATTTAGTCCTGTGTATATCCTTGTTTTCTGATCCATAGAAATCTATAAGGGGGGTTGGGTTTTCTGTCCTTAATTTATATTCATATATAATATCAATAATAATTAAGCCAAGCCCTTAATTACTCTGAGTCTTCTTCAGGTATAAAAGAAACTACCCATGCAACTTTACATTGAGTGAAATAAGTGTCTTAACAATTTCACTCTTTCTTCTGAAGGCATCTTTTAGTTCCACTGTTCCAGAGTTAGGCTGGAGGATGGAGTAATGAATCTACAGTCCTCAGACACTGAGTTATATCATTCTTCAGTAGAGCTTTCAGACAGTATATCTAATTAAGAAATGGGTATATATATTTCTTTCCAAAGTTGTTTTATAGTTAATTTGTGGTTTTAGATAAAGCGCCAGTTTGAAAGAGCTGAGGCTGAGGGAAAAACTAAGAGCATATTTGCTTGTCTCGCTTGTCCTCCTGTAGAAGATTGTTCTATAAAATCTGCCTGTTGGGCCACCAGAAAGTCAACCTCAGTTAATTTTCTGGAAAAAAAAAAAAAAAAATTCTTGCAGCAGAAGGAGCTTGCTACGTAAGACCGTTTATGCAATGACGGAAAAAAAAAAAGTGTATTCAACTATTTAGATAATATTACTGGAAGAATCTACTAAATTTCTTTCCTGGGATTGCCTGGTTTGTGGTCTGTACAGGCTGAAAAGGAGCTGATAGATGTGTCATGCCTGGAAGACATCAAAGAAAAACAAATAGCAAAAAGGTGAGTCTTCAATACTTGATGATAATCCACACTTCTAATTCAGATCTTTTTTTTTTTTTTTTGTCCAATTTAAACACAATGCTTCACAAAATCAGCAAGTTATCTGGCTAGAAAAACAGCAGCTATCATCACAGTTCAAAGAGAGAAGATACTTTTTGGCTTAGACTTTCCTAATTTTCTTCATCATCTCACCTAAGATAAACTTAGGTTGTTTTTGTTTTATTCTAGAAACTGGACCATGAAGAAAATATTATTTTTTAAATATTGCGGAAAGTAATGTTCCACAATGCACAGGAGGACTGTAATCATTATCTTAAGAGGAGCAGCACCGTATCTCTTCACACCAACTCCCCTAAACGTTCAGTAGCACCTGAACATCAGCGTAACATCTGCATTTATAGCTTTGCAAAGAGAAGCTGTCTTGGAATTAGGTACGTAACATTAAATAACATGAAAATTGTATTGGCAGCACTGGTATTTGTATGATCTATTTATAGATCACATATGTAGATGCCTCTGGTGAAAGCAAAGTTAGTGAATTGAGCTTAATGCACCTTCTTCATGAATTGCAGTACTCCCACCTGAGAAGCTCTTTCTTGACAGAATATGTGATTCAGGCAGAGTCGCATAGGATTGTTTATAGTTATAGGGGAGCCAGTGGAAGCAGAACAAGACTGATGTTTTCTTTTGGGCATGTTCTGAAATATCTATAATTTCATGAATCTATATTTAATATTTTATATACATATATATTTAATATTGTTTTCAAAAGTTCATTTGTAAGATCATTTCATAGATCTGTTTTTAAAAGTGATAAATTTTCAGCAGGCAATTAAATATTTTGCATCAAATATGATTTACGTATAATTCAATTTTGAGTGTAAAATGTATTAAATGCCATGTGTTACAGGCTGTTTTCCTCTCTATATATATTTTAGTCCCTGACTTCTACACTGATGGCAGTATCTAAGCTTCTTAGTATAAAAAGCTTATTCTTCATTCATTTCCTGTTTGCAGTGTGGTATACTTAGAAATAATAACTTTCTATTTTATTGAACATGTAACTGCAGAAAATACAAAAGGAATGTTGTGTTTAAATTATTATTTCATGTAATAATCTTTTCAAGATGTTCCCACTCTATTCATAAGAATGGTGTAACTTTGCATTTCCCTTCTTCATGGGCTTACACATATGTCAAACAGCTATCTGTAGTTACATTCAAGGGCATGTTTTCTTCCAACACCACAAATGATCCAGAGCTCCAACAACCATCTTCTTTCCTCTCCATTGCTTACCCACAAGAAATAGCACTGCTGTATCGTCTTCATTACATTGTCTTCCTCTGTATCCCTGTTTTTCAATGTTTTGTGCAGAAAAATCCTCTGGTCTTCCCTTCTCAATATTATTTGGGGAAGAGAATATGTTTAAATGAACATGAAAGGAGTATCTAAATGAGAACTAGCCAGGGATAAAAATACCACCACAGGAACACTAGTCTAACATTAGATATGAAAGATAGGATCTGTAACAGTTTTTTTTCTTTCTTTCTTTTTCTTTTTTTTTTTTTTTGCTCTGAAACTGAAAGAGAGAGAAAAAAAAATTGTGCTAAAATTTCTCTGCAGTGTATTTTTGGCCATTGCTGATTAACAGGCTCCTTGTGTTTTTCTCATAGTAAGATGTCTCAGAGACTAGCAGCAGTTCAGAAATATTCCTTCCACAGAGTGATATGCCTCTGTAACACTCATTTAAACTGAGAGTTTTATCATGAAAGACAGTTTCAGAATCTTTTTGACCCTATATATTGATTATGTTTCCACCTGAGATCTCCTAATTAATGGACAGATTTAAGCACACTAGCAATTTAAAAATTGTAAATATCTTGTATGACTCTACAAAAACATCCATTTATAAAAGAAGCTAAACGTTTTCCATATTTTGTACAAAATACCTCAATATTAATGTTTGATATTTTCCTGCTACATGAAGATATAATCTTTACTTAAGATTTGTTCTTGATATTAATTCTAACATGAAGTCAGTGCTCTGCACTGACTGTTCGCACTCTGTAAAAGCCAAATTTCTCTCCCAATTGGAACAATGCATTTCCAGCCTACACTTTGCTGAAGATTTAGATGTGTGAATCGGTGCTCGGAAGATTTAAAGACATGAAATTCAACACAATAGCTCCAAGAGAAAGGTGAAAGGTCACACCAAGCTTAAACTGTCGAAAGCAGAATTAAACTGGAAACATAGATACATGGAAATGAAGTAAATAATAGAAATTAATGTGAGGAGAAAAATAATGAAAAATAGTAAATATAGAAATATATATATAGGACCGTGCATACAGTTAAGCTTATAAATCCAAGAACTGATTAAAGCCTAACTAATTGCTTCGTATGTATTAGTACTGGCACTCTGCATCCAACTGCATACTTACTACTGTGATACTAGAGGGAAAAAAAGCCTGCTTGTTCTTTTATTCGTTCCACACCTCTTTTTTTTCTATAAAAAATCATATAACCGGCTAAAGTTGAAGATAATATTTTTAGATTTAAGCTGAATCAGTATTTTATGCATGCATACTAAGGTTTTTTTTCCATATTAAATGATACATTGGAAAAAAGTAAATTGGTTTGGCTAAACCAAAACAGTCCAATGGCTGAAAATGAAATTTCACAATATAGAAAACATTTTCCTCTTTATTTTGTGTCATTGTACTTTTTTTTTTATATATATACTTTCAGTGACTTAGAGGGAAATATTAAAACATCTTTAAAAATACTACATTAGTATTTCCAGGTGGAAAAGAGGTAGAAAGCACTGGAAAGCTTACAAGAAAACCCTAAGAGTAGGGAACAATTTTTCAATATTTCTTCACCCATCCAAAATTAGGGATTTCCTTATCAAAATTTTAGCGTATAGGGTTTATATTTCTTTTTCATCATTGATAAGTTTTCCTTTTTTCTTTTTCTTCAGATTATTCTACTGTTTTCAAATTGGTAATGCCACCTGTGTAGCAGAAATACTGTGAGAATTCATACATTAATGCTTGAAAAATTCCTTTACTTCTTCCAATGAATTAGAAATGCTGTTTAATTATCTGGTTTGGGCTACTTGGATACAGAAAGTATCTCATCATTTGGATCATAGTGCAGTTTACAGCTTACACATATGTACGGCTACGTTTAACTATAATCTGCAGAGAAATTAATGCCAAGGGTGTCAACATGTGCCTTCCACAGGAATTTGACTGGGGTAATTTTACCAGCTATTGTAGCTTGAGAAATGCAAAAGCTCAGGAACATGGACTGTCACAAAAATCTAGAAATACCTGGTTGCTAATGTGAAATGTAGGAAGTTGCAGGTATGGCACATTTGAAATGATAATGTGGCTTTCTCATAAAGCTGCAGGGCTCTGAGCTGTTAGAGACTCCTTTTGACTTACACAGACAACACAGCACATAATTTGAACCTTACACAAGTAAATTAAAACCACATTGGTTTTATTTTCAACAGTCTCTTGTTTTCTTCTCAATAGTTTTGCCTCTGTTTTCAATCTGATGGAGATGGCTTTAATCACAGAAGGCCAGATTCTCAGCTGCACAAAATTTGTGCTCAGCACAGCTGAAGATAATGAGTTTAGAAAAGTAGCTGTAATTTCTTTTAGTTTCTTTAGTCCAAGCAAGATTGTGATGCTAATGATGAAATCGGCATCAGGGTTTTGGAGCCAGAGTTGCTGCAAAAGCCATTACCACTCCCTTTCTCTTGGCACACTCTGGGTGAAGGATATTCTGCTGAGAGTCAGGCTTTTGGGTGTGGTCCCATATGAAATGCAGCAAATTCTCAACCTAACTGAGATCTAGCCTGAAATAAAACTGTGCAGTTACTCCACTTGGGCAACAGGAAGTCTTCATTTGATTTGTAAGTATTTGTGGATCCCACCGGCAGGATTTTTGATTGCCCTCTTTAAGTTCTTGTGAGCCTAAATGCTGTTGCCAACACCAAGGTCCACATGCGAGGTTATAGATAAAAAGCGTGATGGGGGTTATAGGCAAATATTTTAAATATTTTCTGCTGTATAGCATTGTGTGGGGCTACATCAGCTAAAATGTTAATATGTGCAAGCTGCAAACTACTGTACCAAATTAACCTGCTCACTTGTTCAGAATCAGCTTCTGTGCCAAGGAGTTATTTTTAAGAAAAGATCCACAACTTTTGCAAAAAAGGTTTTCTCCACTTTTTTTTTTCTTTTCTTTTTAAAAGGCACATCAGCACCGATACTGATGTGTGCTTAATGAAAGACAATTTAAAACTGAAAAAAGCACTTTTGAATGGAAAACTTTTTTATCTTGGATTTTTTTGTGTGTATGCAAAGAAAGACTTCTCAGTTTTAACAAGAGAAGTAAAAGCACAACATGTCCCTTCTCCAAAGCAGAGAGATGTCTGCTTCACAAGTGTTTTGGGGGGGGCCTTTTAATCGTGTTTTAAGTGTGGCTCCGTGACTATTTTTCCCTTAGAATATATGAAAATGTTGAATGCCTACAGAAATACACACCCAAATACTCCATTTGGGATGCTTTTCAATCTCTGCTTGCCCTTTGAATAGAGCAGCTGCCATGCATTCACGAGAGTTTCCAATATTGTCTTTTGTGAGGCTGCACAGCACAACATCCTCCTCCCTCACCACAAAGGCCTGCAGTTCACTCCTCCAGGACTTCTCACTCCTGCTCTGGGCCCTCCTCTCCCTTGCTGTGTGTTTCCACGTGTGGGTCTCGACGCGTTGCTGCTGCTGCTGCTGCTGCTCTTCCTCTCGTCCCTGGTCTCCCTCACTGCGCTGCAAACTTCTCTCTTTACATTTCAGATGATTTCAGGTTTGCTAGCAGAAGTACAGGTAGGCTAGAGGGAAACAGCAATGGTTTGACTGCTATGCATTGATTTTACAGGAGACACTTCAAAGACGTCAAAACTCATTAATTTATCTGTAATCTTTTTTTATTTTCTCAGGTATTTTACCCTACTGTTTGGTTCCATTTTTCCCGGGCAAGGAGTCAAATTTAGAGGAAAATTTTTAAGGAAACACTTGAGATTCTGGCTTCGGGCCTCTCGCTGGGTCATTTTCTGCAGCTCTATAATATGATGCACTATTTTGAAAGCCCACACAATGGAAAAAAAAAAGTTCACAGAGAAATAAAAATATCTGGGCATAAAAATGTTCTGATAGAAAACAAACACGAAAACAAAACAGAAGATAGGGGAACTGTGTAATAATTTATTATAGTAAAAAAAAAAAAAAGTCACTGTTTGGAGCTGATTTGTTTTTCTCTCTTTTTCTCTGAAAGGCACCTATTTGGGTATTCTTAGGATCTACCCCACTTTGTGGAGTGACAATTTCCAATTCCATTAACTTGAGTTCTGCTGCCCACTGCTCACAGCAAATGGTGACTGATCATCACTTCCAACTAGATGCAGTTAACTTTCCAGACCTACAAACTATTGGAACCTTATGTGAGTATGGTCACTGAAAACAGACTTTTCGAAGCAAAATATTGTGCACGTGTAAGAGTAGGAAGAGTGCATATTAAGAAAGAATTTTCAATACAGCAGATAGTTCTTGTATTGCACAAAGATTGATTGGAGAGGTCTAGCTTGTTCCTACAGCCGCACCCATCCCTGTAATCTTTCAGACTCTGATTCCAGAGCTGATGGTTTTTTATCTGCTTCAAAGTTCTTTGTTTCAGCATCCCTGCCTGTAAGGCCCCTCAAGTATACAAAGTTGCAACCATACCCTTGTGAAGACAGCCACACAATAACACTCCACAGGATGAGCAATAAACTCAAAGGGAATGACATCTGAATTGGTCCAGTTGATCTCAGTGAATGAAGCTATATTTAAGTTATTGTTCAATTTTCCAGTGTGCTAGTGTGCTCCTCCTGGAATTTGCCACAAGTCAACATTAAGTAAACAACCCCAAAACAAACAGATGGAATAGAAGGCATAAAATATTACAAAAAGCTTAAGTCCTTTGCAAGAGGTAAACTTGACATAAAGTGGAGTGTCTCCCTGACTATATATGACTAGTTTGGTCATATGTTTCTCAGATCTAGAACTGTTACACAAGATATTTTTTTCATATTTCCTTTCTCTAGTGTAACCTTAAAAATATAGTGTCATAGTTAAATTTATGGTCAGTTAGTTATCTAGGCATTAGAGTCATTGTTTGGTCCACTCCGATGGGCTTGTTGATGGGATTATGGTTGAAAGATGATAGAATAAAGTTTCATCCAGCGAGGATAACAATTTCTAAGAGTACTTTGTACTTTAATGGATTGTCTGCACAAGCAGAGCCTTATTTTGGTATGAATTGCTTCTAAGATATAGCTTAAGCCCTCTCACAAGAACTCACATAAGCCAAAATCGTCAAAAGCAAGTTTTAAACCAAAATAAGAGCCTACACTAGGTTGATATCATTATAACTGTATCTGCTTAAATTCTTAAGTAAAAGAGCTTTCCTGTGAAGACAAGACATTCATGCAAAATTCAAATTTAAACTTTCTGTCTTATCTCATGAAGTACAGCCTTTCTCTATAAGAATTGTCTTGCTACTCAAAAGCGTTGTGGTTAGTCAGAAAGAAATGCTGTGCTTCAGGGTCTTCTGCCTTCAGGGTCTTCTGCCTTATATACATGCTGAGTAATAAATAATAGTCCGTGTGTTGACTGGTCATCTCTTTAGTCTATTGAGAAATACGATGCAGCAGCCAGCATTAAGGATTCCCAGTGATTATCTGAAAGCCAAAGACCAAATATCCAAAAATGGCTGATAAAAGTCAACAAATTGCCTACCTTGGAAGAATCTGAAAAAAAAATGACTGAAATAGTTTGAAATAGCACAGCAGAATACAGGTCTATTGTGGAGGCTGCAGAATGGCTTTTGTGGAATAAGATAGCTAAACATGTAGATTGCATCTGCCCAGGTTCTTTTCACATGCTCTCTGGGCCTGAAATCAATCCCTTTCTAGGATGGGTGCAACATCTTTCAAATGATGTTGAATCTTGGAGTTGCAAATACGTTCCATATGTGTTCAGATGTCTTCTTTAAGAAGCATTCACACTAGCATTCACAATGCCATCAATTTCAGAATTGGCTGTTCATCCCGTAAATTGCGATAGTGGTTCTAAATGAGGCACTAAGGATGAATGGGACCCATCCACAACCATTTAGAAATTTAGAATTTAGAAACCATTTGGAAATAAGCACCTTCTTGCCATGTTACAAGTCAGTCTTACCCGTTACATATGAATGGGGCAGATCTATGGGTAACTAAACATCCGCTTGTATAAACCCAATGAAAATATATTTAAGGGGGTGTGAAATGTTGCAGTTTAAAAGCCATAGTGGTGCTGGTGGGGGGGAAGGAGATATCAAATCAGTATTGGATTCACAAACAGTCTGTGGACCGTAGGTCCGATCACCTTCCTAGGAACGAATCGAATTCCCAAATAGTGTGATCAACTATAAGCTCGACTCTGGCAGTATCGGATTCACGAACAGTCTGTCAACTGTAGGTCCGATCACCTCCCCCCGAACAAGTAGTCAAGTTCACAAACAGTATGATTTATCCAAATGCAACATTTACAAAGCAGGTTTCGGATGTCAGTACAGGAAATTCTCTACTAGACCGTGGGGTTTTTAGCTAGCTCTGATGTACAAATGTGCAATCATCACTCACCCCAGAAGATGGGAGAGGGCTCTCAGTCTCGAGTCTCCTCAGGCGGCGCGCTAGTCCGAGGGGAGGAAAAGGGGGCTCAGCCCGTCACCTGACCCAGGAGTTACAATGGTTTCTTCCCCCCACCTTTTCATCCTTAGTTCACCTTTTATACTTTTCTTTACATTCAGGTGGAGCTTGAGTGACTAGAGTCATACTTAATATTGTTATGGATTGGTGAAAAAGTTTTTCGCTTTCATTTAAAGGTACAGTCAAGTGAAAATCTAGAGCGCATGCTCAGTGAGGAGTGGTCATACCTCGGAGGCGGGTAACTTTTGGGATGGAGGTGTGTTTTGACATTATAATGA
>NW_010582706.1:28477-38897 GCF_000705375.1 Tinamus guttatus
GTCCATTTTGGTGTAACAGCATCAAGTCCAGTGCCATCCCGTTCTGAAGAGTCATTTTTGATGTGGCTTGTAATTGACGATTGAGCAACTGTATACTAGCATCAGTGGCATTAGCTAATTTTTCTATTTGATAGGCTAGCTTAGTTAACCATAATCGCATTTGCACGGTAGCAAGACCAAATCCAAAAAAAAAAAAAGTCCTTCCATCTAAGACAGACCCTGGAAAGAGCCTCAAAACTAAACTGTGGTTTCTTCTTTCTTATGTTCCACAGAGCCTCTTTTTTTTTCTCAAACCCAAACCTTGTTCTTTTCTCTTGATCCCTACATGTCTCCCCTCAAACATCTTTTAACATGCACATACCTTCTCCAACATTCTGTAACCCATCTAACCATACTTGTGCTAAACATTTAGCCCTCATTTATTATTTACTGTGTGCATACTGGAGCTCCCAGGACCCCAGTCGTGATGGGAAGACTCTGGTTTCTTCTCAGTCTTGCCATCCCTCTACATGTCCTGATAGTTCTATTTTTGCCTGTTTTGCTCTAGCCATCCAGTGGGGTCAGAGAGGAGTCCTCCTCCACATGGGGCACAATGTTGGAAGGCCCAAGGTACACTAGAGTTCAGGTAATCCAGCCCATAAGGAGGTATACATTATTGCCATCACTGCAGGCCCAGATCAAACCAGCCAGAGCGCCACCAGAAGCTATATGGCAATCATTATGAGGACACAAAATCTTCACTTACTGATTTATATTTTATGCTGTGATTATGGCACAGACAGCCTATTTTTATGGAAATGTAAGCTGGCCAATAATGTCTGACCCAATTGTGTTGTTCCCAACTGGAGCAATTTATCACATTTTGGCAATACCACAACACTGGCTTGTTTGATACTGAACCAAAAGAAAATCCTGGGCCAAATGGTGTAAAACCTGTGAAGTCCTGAAATTCCCCAAACCAAGAGCAATTTAAGTTATGATTATTTTGAAGGGGGACAATCTTACCCTCTATTCTTCTGATGGGTGTAAGGAAATACGCATATTTTATTTTAAAGTAGCAATATTAAAGCAGTGCAGAAGATAAGAATGGAGAGCTACTAAACAGAGTATGTCAATAAGAAGAGATAATATGCTGGAACAGGCCATTATTTTTTAACTACAAGCTGAGTCCATGCGTACCAACCATCCTGGAAGTGGCAACTGTGTATCACCCCAAGCAAGCTTTTGTAATGCCAAAACTTCTGTTAGGCCCTAGTTTTCCTCTCAGTTCCTGCTTTCAAACAGTTCTTCCACAGGGGGCAAAAAGGCATGTCTGCAAAATACACAAGTCTTTGCACGAAGGTACATGTGTTGAGGTTGTTTATGACCTACTTACATATGTACTTACTTGCTTTTGCAATTTTACCAATTTCCACTTTGTACAGTGTAGTCAGTGAGCACAGCTTTAAGACACATCCTTGTACTCATGTTTGAAAACATAATCTAAAATACCAATATATGAGCTCCATAATAAAATGCACTTTTACAAGCATTAAAATAAATACAACTGTGCTCACAAAGTACTTATTTTAGTCATTAACAATTGAAATTCCCTTCCTCTTTCTCATGATCCTCTGTTCATGTATAAGCAATGTAAGATACTTATTTAAAAGCCTAATCTGTACTTGTTGACCAATATAATTTGATTCTTCTTGATCCTGTTTTTTTTTTTTTTTTAAATAATCACTTTTGCATATTTTCTCCAACTAACTTTACATTTTAACTAGGCATGGGTTTAATCCTTGGGAAGACTTCATGTGGTGTATGCTACCAAGCTGTGTTCTATTGAATTTCTGTGAGCATGGCAACTTCCATAGAGAGATTTATCTGACAGCCCTGTAAAAATATGCTGAGCTCTTGTTGACTGGACTTTTTTTTTTTTTCATAGAGCCATAGGGGGATTCTCTACTGTTTTCAGAGCAGTTATGGCTAAATTCAGGCAGGATAAGAAATGAAATTAGTTTCATATTAGATAAACTTTGTATACACAAATAAGACAAGTTTTATTAAATGTTGCAAAACGGCTGATAAAAAGTTAATAACATAACGAATTTTGATGCCAATGAATCCACTACAGTAAACTTGCACTTCATTTTTAATAATGATCTGATAGATGCATGTTTCTTGGAGAACCTTTGTGGCCTCTACTCACCATTCTGTAACACAAGGGCAGTTTGTGGCAATATTACATTTAATCGGGAGCTTTTATTCCAGAATTCTGGGGTGTAGTGCCGAACCTCCCTGTAGAAAATAGATTTCTACAGTTCATTAACCCTTCAAACCTTAAGCATTCTATGATTCTATGATTCAAACAGTCTACTCACAGGATATGTAACGTGGAGTGGGTCACTTCTGTCTATGTTAAGTTCTGAGAGATGAAAACTGATGAGGAGCATTCCAGGAATACCCTGGAGCACTCACAGCATAAAAAAAAAATATTTGTGTAGGCCTCAGAATTTTAATTTCAATCAAGATAAACAGAAAATACATTTGGGTATTTAATCTTCTCCTCAATGTGATTGTACAAAAGGAAAGTGAAAGGATGCTCAGAGTAAGCATGCAATACAGTCACAGTAGAAGTAAGGTAAATGAGCCCACACAAGAACAGTATTGCTGCAATTAGACTTCTAGTATTACCTCAAGCTAGTTTGTTAATTTGAGTATCTCTACATTATGCTGCAGACACTTCTGTAACTGCAGTGTGGACATATCCCTAGAGCTACAGTGTATTAAAGCATCCCTCAGTATGGCAATGGACTTCACAATCTCTCCCTGAGTCAGTTAGGCTATAACCAGAGGTTATTTATTCAGATTAGTTACCAATGACCTTAATTTAACCCCTACTTTAAATGTATGTACCATTAAACATGAGCAATTCAAATTACTAAAAATTCCAAAGCAACCAAAATAAGAACAAATGCAAAAAAAAGCTCCAAAGCTCTTGTACTATCAGTGTCTACTGCAACAAAAGAAAAAGTATGCAAATAAAGACCAAGATTCGTCTGCTACAAAGGAAAACAAGCAATAAAGGAATTGTTTCTAATCACTGAAGAAAATGGCTTGTTTCCTTTCTTGGTTGCATTTTTCATGTATAAGTTTTCTTATAGTAGTTTTGGCTCATGGCTTAATTTCTGTAGGATCAGATCTTTTTACTGAAAGATTTAAAATGAACTACCTATAGAAAGCACCAGCTTTCTGTATTATATTCATTTACTAGGCAACGTTGATAATGAATTAAATTTTCCATTTTAAACAGCTGTGTTTTTCAAAGCTTTATGACTACAGAGAGACCCTTCCAAACCTAAATAGGAAGCAAAGAGAAAAAACGGTATTTTCTGTCCACAAATATAAAGACAGAACTTGAACTTCCTTTTATGAATAGGCTGCTAACTCTGAAGCATAATGATGAATATTTAAATGTCAAGATTAACAATTTTAGCTGAAATATTCAACTATGTTCACTGGTGCTGAATTTAATAGGAGCCGAAAGTCTAATTAGTGCCTGCTGTAGCTAGATCAATTGATGAAAGTGATTATATGATTTGTTTGCTTATGACAGGGGGAAGCTGGAATTAGTAATTGAGGATCTCTTTTATACTTATGTGTACTTTAATATCACATGTGTATGTTTATAGGGTGACTACAGTGTATCGATACCAATAATAGGATGGTGTTTTTAACAAGCATATGATATATGCAAGACACAAGAGAAGGTGACTGTTGACAAAGTGAGAATATAATGTCCCCAAATGTTATGTTTTTTCTACATAGTTCTAGGCAGAAACTGAAAGATGATAGTGTGTGTCTGTGCAGGGGCTAAAGGCATCAAGTCATCTCAGCTTTAAATCCCAAACTCTCTTACCTCCTTTTAGTCGTCAGAAGTCTCAACTTTCTCCCACACTGCTATGACATTTCAGATTCTTCACCCCTATCAACTTCTATTTTGTAGCCTCACAAGTCTCTGTTGCATAATTCTTTCACTCCTTGTCATATTTAAGTTAATGAAAATCTTAAAAAGCGTAATTCATTTGAATTTGCTATTCAATTTAGAGCTAGCATGACTCAGAAAGATGTGGGCATTGCTGCACTATTTAAATCCTACATAAAGTACATAATGTTTTGGTGACAAGAAAACAGTCCAATATTACCTTCCATATAGCTTAATTTGTTGTTTAGCATTTAGCATTCTTGCTGTCAATACATAAAAAATCTTTAGCCTGTCATCACATCACTTGGTTTGCATCAATGTACCAGAAGCTCTTACACTGTGTTTGATGTACATCTAGCGGTATGTCAGCCACTTCAAAGCAGTAGATGACCTGAGAGGAGATATTTCTGGGTCTGTTTTCTATATCTAATAGTGGCACTCATGTTGCCTGCTGCTAGTGGTATAGCAATATCTGTCAGAAAAAAAATAAATAAATAAAGTAATTGCTCATTTACGCTGTCCTTAAAATATATGACACAGGAGACTGAAGAGATTGCTAAAGCCCTGGTAGAAGAACAGTCTTGAATTTAATTCTGCATCTCATGTTTTCCAGGCAGGCTAAGGATTATATTAGCCCTGTTGAAAGAGTGCTCAAGAGTTCTAGGAAACATCCATGTAAGGAGACTGGCCTATGCTAAGTGAACAAAAGCAAGATAAAAAGAGGGTTTTTTTTTAAAGTCAGCACATGAAGTTACAAATACATAAAATGATATGTTATTATGTGATCTTAAAAATGCAGCTGACTCAGTTCACGTAACTATAGCACCCATAAATCTGGAACTTCTTAAGCAATACAAAGATATGTTAATTAGTAGAATAATTGTACTTACAAAGAATGGGTAAGTAATTTTTTCACAGCCTCTCTTTTATAGATTTTATTCTAATTTCTTTCTTTTTTTGAGTTTTATTTTTGGCATGTTTTCACATCAAGAATATTTAAATAATTTAAGGAATAAATTCTAAATGTCTTAATGAAATTAGGTCTATTGAATTCAAATCATTGCTAAAAAAAAAAATTACCACCAACAGGGAAGACATCAGGCCTAGGGAATTTGAACAGATACAGTTCAGTGAAAACCATGACTAAAAAGATGTCTGTTCTTAGCAATCCCCCCCTTTTAAATTGAATCATTCAAAACAAAATTTGCATACTTTTCATGTGTATTTCGGTGCCTCCCATAGGCAGAAATAGATAATGGATGAAACCATCATCTGATGTTGTCCATAAGATTATCACAAGCAACTGTCTTGAATTAAAATGATGTTTATACATAGGGAGTTTTTCATTTCAGAATGTAGTCTGTACAATAAAAAGGATCTGTGGATTAAATGCTGAGATTCAGAGACAAGAAAGCACGTCACAAAGTGTTGCAACTTTATGAGCCTTTGCCTCTGAAGTAGTTGCTGCATATAAAAACAGAAATCACATTGATTCTGCCCCAATTTGCTGTATTCTTTCTGTTTCTTCATTTGGAAGCACTGTAATTAGTATGTCTAAGAGGATCAATTTCTGCACCATATAATTTAATTACCTTTTCCCATAGGCCAACATGCAAGACGTGATAGCCAGGTGCTAAAATGGTGACTTTTAGCTTCCATGGACCACTGAGGGGTAAGGTTAAACTTGTCTCTGTTTTCAGAAAGGCAGTGTTTGTCCCAACCATATGATTATTGAATTGGAAGCCCTCACCTTTTCAGTAGGGTTATTTCGTAGATATGCAGCTTCTACATAGAGCAACCTCGGTTGCTACTCTTGGTTGCAGCGTCCATGCAGGTGACCCCACCTAATCAGGCAGGCACCTAATCAGGTAACCTGTGCCTGGGTGGAAGCAGGTTGGGAAGGTTCGGTCTCAGGTTTGGGGGTGGGCTGCAGTGGACCAGAAACAGTGTAGAAATATGATAGGGAAATGGTGCCGAACCTGATTGTCCCCTATGGCTTCTGAAGCTGTAATTTAGTCTCCAGGTTTGCTGCTCTGGGAGAACATTAAGATAGTTAAAAAGTCAAATTTTGTCAAGAGATACCTAGTACCTGTATACTCTGCAAGTAGTTTCCTGTCAGTGTCATAAAATGATTAAGTGTGATTAAGTAATGCACCTATAAAAATAGTGTATGTTCTCTTTTAAACAAAGGCACACGACCAGCATGTGATTAATTTGGTCTTCTGTTCTGAGCACCAGATTCTGTGGGACCTGATAGGAAGTGCAAGAGGAAATCATTTCTGTTATTCTTCATGGTAGGCACTGAAGATGAGAAATGTCACAAATAGATTTGGGTGAATTTTTTTTTTTTTTTTTTTTTTGCTAAATGAAAAAGGAAGTTTGGAAGTTTAAAGGAAGGCTAAATATTTCTTGGTTTGGCCAGTGCAATGAGGAATATTTTCTACCTTTTCAATATACTTTATTTCACATATTAGATATCAACTTTTCATATTTTTATCTTTATATTTTCTGTCATGTAAATGAAAGAAAAAAGGAATTTTATGGTGGGTATGAAAATCAAACAAAGTGTTATGATATTTGCAGTATAGGTTTGAGGGTAAATACTTTCAAAAAGGTTTCACAGTCCTTTGTATGACAGCATTCTACCCCGCCTCTGCAAGGGGTTTGGTTGTTGCCAAGAATACAGATTAAGAAATATATGGGTTTGATCATGTGAAGTCGAAAAATGTATTTAGTTCTTTGCCAGAAGGGCAACTTGGGATTTTTCGGGCATCAGGGTGTGAATTTGGAAATTTTCATTAAAATCATTTTCATTTCATAAAATTTTCATGCATATCTGGTCAAATTAACACAAAATAATAAACATTATAAAAATGAGATGTAGTATATACTCGGTACAGGTCTGGCAAGTTGACAGCTAAATTCTCTGAATATTTGATCTAAAACAGGTTCTCTCTAATACAAACAGACACTTTATTCTGATGAGAATGTACATCCACTACTCTGCAAAGAGTCTGAATACAGACTCTTTGACAGAGGGTACTTCATGGCTTTTTTTTTCTGTATGTCTACCATTTTAGTACACATTATGAAAGTACATTCATTAATATCTGGGATTCACTGAGAAGCTCTTCTGAGAAATGCTCCAGAAGACAAATTGTTAACTTTATAATCAGCACAGGTTTTCTATCATTTGCAATAAATAAGGATTAAGGCAAATAATGGAATGAGAAAAGTAAATTAAATATTGAGTAGTTACCCATCCATTGAACATGATCCATTTTATTAACACAGTAAGGCAAAAGGCTTGTGGAAAATAGGACAGGTAAACTTGCCAAATCTGGAGTTGCCGTTAAGCAGTTTTCTGAAAACTGCCTCTTCACAAAAGTTGTGTTGCTTGTGCATGCATGTAAGGGTTAATAAGGCTGCTTCCTGCATGCAAGCACTTGGGAATAATGCAGAGCCTCCTCTCTGAGTCTCTAAGTCAGCTAAGGCTCTCAGCATGCAGAGCCCCCCAAGCAAATTCACCAGGAGGTGCTTAGCCCAGGGAAGAATTGGGTAGAAGTGTTGAAAGAATCAGGAAAGGGTAAAAACATATATAGTCTCCCTGGAAAGAAGTAGCTGGGTGGAGAGAAAGAAATGACTCAGATGTTCACAGGATAAGGTAATCTGAAAGAGAAGAGCTTGCCTATATCTTTATTTAAGAACAATAGGGTAGATCTAAATGGGACTGTTTCATTGATGTACAGATCTTACATAAAAGGCATGCTAATGAGGAAAAAAAAATCCAAGACTTGAGAAAGGCAGCACTGGGTTGGCGATGTGAAAGAGGCCAGCTGTGGCACCACCAGTTATTGCTCCTAAAGAAAAGAGCTGGAGGAAGCCTGGCGCCTAGGTGGACACCAGAACTGCATGGGGTTGCTGAGCGGGGTCATCACTGATCTGACACTGCTGTCTAGGGCAGTGCACTCTGGGCTCTGGTCCTCTCACAGAAAGCTTCAGGGTCACTACCTTTTGCAAAGTAGAAGGCAAGAGTCCTGGCACCCTTGGAACTGAAATCAGAGAAACCAAGGAAGGGGTGAGATGTGCACGTGACACTGTAATTCAATCTTTCATCTTCTGTGGTCAGAAGTAAGGTTGCCTGGGCAAGCTGCATTCTGGCATTTACTAAATTTTGAATGTTTGACTTCACAATCTTAGCATTCTTTCACTATATTTTTTAATGTCATTTTAGTCTCTTTGGCAAGATGCTGAATAGATGTGCGCATATTTGTAATTAGGATGCAGTTTTAGAGGACACAGTTTCCATGGAGTGCATAAATAAATCCTATTTTCAGAACTGTAGAAACCAAAAGACTTTCCCATTCATTTCCTTGACAAGGAAAGTCTCAAGTCCTTGGCTTGGGACTTCAATATGTTTGTTAGCATTGTACTGAATTCCTTTGCAGCTTATGTTTGGTGAGGCAAAATGCTGACATTTCTATTGGATTAAAAACCATTTCTAGATTCTTCTTTCTCTGTTGTTCACTTACATGCTCACTCCCATGTGGAGTGGGGGGCTTTATTGTATTAAGTTCGAGCAGTATATGTTCCATTGCTCATACCTTTCCTCAAGACAAGGATATATTCTGTAGTACTTGGCCAGGAGCGGTGGTGCCTTCCATCTTCAGGGCATAAATGCACAAATGGCCATAGTGGACTACTCCAAAGAGTATAAGAAAAACACAGCTACGTAGTTCTGCTTCCCTAGGATGCTGTCCTCTTCTGTGGTTATCAAAGTGTAAATCCTAATACAGCCCAGATTTGAATATTCATCCATCCTGGAGCAACTTAAGTCCAAATACTTATTCAATGGCATCTTCTATCACCTGTTTTATTTTCAGTCACTTCTGGCTTTGCCCAAGAGTAGAAAGCTCAATTAACAAAGGCAAGAGGAAGTGGGCATATACAGGTCTCCAGGAGAAGTTAGTTGTAGCGTTAATGCCCTGTAATTAATACCAGAATACTTGAGATATTCTTGCTGAGATTCCATGAGTGTGATCAATATAAAAGCAAATATTAAATAATCAGAAAAGTCCATTTTTTTTCCCTCAATACATAGATCTGTATCTAAGATAGCTGTAGGACAGGATATTTCCTTATTATCCCAAAGAGATGTAAAATTCTTTTTGTAGAAATGTTTTTGTTGGCTCTTTTATATTGTTGCTATCTCTCTTTTGACATGTCTCTGTAGCTTGTTTGACTTATCTTGTGAACTAATTTAAACTAAGAAAGACAAATGCAGTTTAAAAAGATGTCCCACACTGACAAGCAGACTGATCATTTTGCATTCTAGCTTTTGTTAGGGGAGATAAAATTGCTATATAACATTTTAGATTAAGAAAAGAAATATTCAACATGAAATATTCAACATTAAATATTCAACATTAAAGTTCCTTGAATTTAAAAATAAATCTACAGCCTTTCTTCTAAAAATGCTGCTGTCAAGTGCTGCTGATTCTCATTCAGGAAACGCAGTATGTAAGAACACTGTATTTATCAGGTTATAGGAGTAAATGCTTTGAAAAAATAGTGACCTCTAGTATGTCTTGAAGAGCTTTTCTATTGAGCAAATAATGTTAGAGAACAACATGCAGGGAATGTGCCCTGCTTTTCTGGCTTTGGAGCTGCGAGCCTTGGAACAGGCTGCCCAGGGAAGCGGTGGAGACACCGTCCCTGACAGTGTTCAAGAAACATGTAGATGACACGCTTAGGGACATGGTTTACTAGGCAGGGTGATGATGAGTTTACCACTGGACTTGATGATCTTGAAGTACTTTTCCTGTCGTAATGATTCTGTGATTGTATGAAATACGAAGATTGGTTGCATACACAGCTGGTAGATTTGCAAGGGGAAGGCATGCTACTTGGTCACCTTATATTCCTATAGAAAAATGCAATGAGAAAGGTTTTCTTTGCCTTCTCAGGTTAGTCTTTAATCTGTTTCTGATGCTAAAATCTTACATTAATTTTAGTTATTTATTTTCTGGAAATATTAGCATGGCACTGACCAAGGGATAGCAACAAAAACTTTTGCAGTCTATAACAAATAATGGGAAGGTTGGATGATGGAAACACTGTTTTACTGCTGTGTCTTTCTACAGCCATGGACCAAACGGTGCTAGCTGTACTCCTAAACTGACTTCTTATCTTCTCTTCAAGGAGAGTAAGCTCTGCAAATATAATGTAGTCACATGTTAGGATACAATGAGGTTAAGACCAGAATCACATTTGAGCGGACCATTAGTAGTAGGAAAATACAGCCTAGTCTTCATGATTTCAGGATTTTTTTAAAATGTCTGTATACTTGTCTTATTCTAATATTTATTCTCAATGAGCATTTGAGAATAAATATAATCATATTTTTTTAAAGTAGAATATACTTAACAGTGAATAGGATTTAATTAACGATAA
>NW_010582707.1:0-46384 GCF_000705375.1 Tinamus guttatus
TGAGATTTACAGTATCCTACAATCTGTGTCTTCACGGGGGGTTGTGTGTTGTTTGGTTTTGAGTGCTTGTTGGATTCAGTGGACCTTGCCCAAACTATGGACACATTTGTACCAAAATCAGCACCGATAATTATTTTTTGATATCCCTGAAACTTAGGATGGTGTGATTACAAATATAGGTTTTTTCCTCTGCACATGACAACATCATGGATATCAGTAGTTTCTTATGTCACTCAGGCCACTGAACTCATAATTTCTAAGACTTGTTCCTTGAGTATTGAAATATTAATTTGAAAAATAAGAACAAGTTTGCCAAGTACTTTGAAATTCAGGGTGTAAACCGGGATACATCAAGAGGAGGATATCAGGGTTGATGCTATGTTGGTATTCACTGTAGTGAGTCGCTACTCTGCACACAGGACACAAGTCTGAAATTTGCTGTTTCTGCCTTTGCTGATTTTCAGTCACACTGCAGTTTAGGAAGGCATGAAAACTCTGTAAGAAACCATGTTGTTTTGCAGGCATTCACCTCAAATCTTAAATCCAGAGAGCACTACTGGAATGCCTGTATTTCTAATATGAACTTTTATTATGGTATGAATAGTATTTCTAATATGAACTTAGGGTATGAACCTGTCTTTCATATTTGCAGAAATCCAGATTCAGCTCCTATTCCATGAGACATTTCCTGTTGGAGAAAGACAGTGCACCCCAATGTAAGTAACTAATTTTTGCATCACTTACCACATCTTTTAAAAGAAAATCCGGATTAGCAGGCTTTTTAACTGGCTTTTTAACTAGGTCTTGGTTTTTTGAATGGCTGCTCTTTGAGAAACAAAATATGAATTTGTCTTCTGTAAAGGAACAATTAAGTGACTTTTTGAATGTCTCTTTCTCTTTAAATGATGTGAGCTGTGTGTCCTAATGGGTTTCTTGCTATCTGAACAGGATCCTTAAGCTCTAGATACTGGTTAATTCCTTGTAAATCAGCCTGCTGTTTGGCCATTCTTTTGGACCCCTGGAAATTCACAATGTCACGGTGCACATAATATGATCTGCATTAACTGTATGCAGAGTGAATTACAAAATATTAGCAAATCTCCCCTCGAAAGGCTCTTAGCTTAAGCCATAAATCAACAAAGGCTACACGGATCAAATGTTGTCGCCCAGGGTTATTACAACACATGAGGCACCATCAGAGGACTCTAATCCCTCTCAGGAAAAGTAATTTATTACGCATCCTCTGAACTTATTTATACAAAAACTGTTTGGGTGAAACATTTGCCAAAGCAATATTAACATTGCTAAATAGGTTATGTGGAGTCACTACCCTTATATGAATTTGTGGCAATACTATCATTAATGAAGCCTTTCACAGGATATAGCTATTGGATTTTAAGCTGGGATACAATGAGAGCTAAAATAGTTTGATGCAGTTTGACAATAAAAATATTTGCTTTTAACTTTAATGATGGAAGGTAAGAGTTTAACTGACGTAAGCATGAAATTCGATGTTAAGCTTTGCTTATAATGACTCTGTACACTTGTAATTCTTCAAAGTGTTTTTCTGCAGGCATTAAAACTTGCAAGCTTGGGTAAACAATGTCCACGTGGGCCTCTGGTCCTATCTTTGGTGCACGCATATTTATTTGGAAACAAGTGGAAAATATTAAGCTGTCTTTAAAAGAGTTTAGTTTTCTGTGTGTGGACAATTTGCTCTACTAAGTTGCTGTAGGTGGCTGTATGCTGCATTAAAGGTATGATATGGATTGATTGGAGGTAGAGAAGAGTTCTTGCGTGTTGAAGAGCATCCAGGTCACACTGTTTATTCAGACCAGACTGAAAACAAGCAAGAAGTTACCAAAAACATAGTAACTGAAAGCAATTGTGGCCAATACTTTCACCTCCAGAACAGCCAGGTTGCAAAGAGCAATAAAAGTGGCTTGTAGTGAGATGTGCCTCTATTGTTTCCATATGTTGCTTCTCCTCAAGGTAAAACACAGAGTAACTGCCAGACCTTTAGAGAAAGCTGATGCAGAAAACCACCAGAAATCCTTGCCACCTTCTCTCAGTATTTGATTAAAAAAGTACTAATCACACTTTATGGGTCAAAAATAGCTGAAGATCAAAAGTGACGGTGGATACAAGTAAAGCCAACTAAATGTGGGCAGTTGATAACAAGCTTTTGCAGTCTAAATATGCAGTTGCTGAATATGAGTTGTTTTTTGGGGTAGCCCCTTAACTCCAAAAGGTTTCCAAGAAAATAGCTGAGAAACTTTCTATCTCCAGCATGACTTATGACCACAACTGAGCAGAGTCATTTGATTTCTGTCCTTTTGATAAACTTGCCTGGTTCTACCCAGCCCTTTTAGTGAGGGGAAATGCCAGCAGTGTTTTGAATGTCATGAAAAGCCATATATTTTTGCATCTGTATATAATATGCTCTTGCTGTGGTGCTATGTGCTTGCAGTGAGAGGATGTTGCACTTGTGAACTGTAAAGGCCATGTAGGTTGAGTGATACGGAGTTGAAAGGGCTCCCTAAAAAATTGATTTAGGGAACAGGTGTTGAATAATTTGGGGGTGGATAGCTATAATTTAACAAATTAAGACCTGACTTTTTAGCCATTTGCTCATAAATGTAGCACTACCCCTTTGATTCCAGTTAGGCACAAACATGTTGACACAATGAGGTGGTTTGTATGCATGTTTTCCATAGCATCTGGTAATTTTTCTTTCTCAAATATCAGAGTCTTCTGTACCTCCTAATTCTGTCTACAAAATTGTGAACGTTTCCTTTTGAGAATGAACACATTTTTGGAGCTTCTGGGTGCTTGGAACTTCTGAAGTTCTGGTCCTTGCTCCTTTGAACCAGCCCATTTGGGCACCAGCAGAGAGGCAGCTGTACATGGAGACACCATCAACTTTTTTCAAATATTGGCGAGTATTTACTTAACAGGAAAACCATAAACCTGTAAGTTACAAGTGTTTCTGGTAGCCCCAGTAAAACTTCAAAAGCCTTTTGTCTACCCTTGTCCTCTAATTTCATCTTCTGTTTTTCCTCTGCGTAGTTTTCTGAGGCAAAATGCTAGCAGGAAGGTTATTCCAGGCATGCGTCTTCCACTAACTTGTTGAACCTGAGCAACTTATAACACTCCATTAGAATGATTTCCCATTTCCCTAGGATGCCCTGCCACAAATCACAGAGCAACCTTAAATAAAGCATTACTTACTGGTACCTGAAAAGATTATAGTCCTGAAGAAAATCGCTCTCCCTTGAAAAGAAAAAGAAAAGTTTCATTTTGAACCAAGGCCCAGAGGCATTGCAAGCTTCTGCTCCAAATTATCAGGAATGAATTTGATGGCCTGAGGTTGTGTTAGTTGAGATTGATTAAAACATCAGTTGGGTTTGATTCTGATGGTGGTGAAAAAGGAATATAAATGGTAAGCAGAGTGTTGGTCCTGAATGAGAAGATCAATAAATAAGTGCTCTCAGAAAACTCCAGTATTGCATTTCATGTGAACTATGAACTTATTTAATAGGAGCTGTGCTAAAGTGACTGATCCATATCAGGACGGAATGATTAAATACTTTTATGACATTTTGTTAAAAGAAAATTTAACTTCATTGTTCAAAACTGTGATCACAGTGGCTATTTTTATAGGGCTCCTTGAAAGGATTTCCTCAGAATGAATCCAATGAATTTTCCTTCATGTGAATTGAATTGAGTATTTTAGTTATAAAATGATGAACAGTAATTAGGATATAAATTATTTAAAGGTCTTGTAGCCTAAGCAGACATAAAAAACTGGCAGGCAATTAAATTCACTGTGAACTCCAGGGAATACTGGTGGAAACAGGTGGAAGCACGTATTTTATGAGACCCGAGGACAAGCTTGAGGCCTCAGGAGATGGTGGCATGGGGATGGAAACTGGCATTTTTCAACCTAATGCGGGCTTAACAAGATGTATAGGAAACCTTATTGCTCCGGTGCGCGCGTCCCCGTGGGGCAGAGCAAGGCTCAAGCTTCTCATTTAGGGCTCCAGATGGGACCGGGCTCTTGGAAGGCTTTTTTCTCCCTCCCATCCCTTTATGTGCATAATATCCGTGCAAAGAGCGCCTGGATAAATAAGCACAGCTTGGCAGCAGCCGCCGGCCTCGTTGAGAAGTGCAAATGCATGAGGCTTCTAATATCTTGTGCCCATCCTGCCCCCATGCGAATGGAAAACTTGGTAAATATTGCTGTGTTGTTTCTGCTTCGTGAAAACAAAACTTTTCTGTGAAACCAAGTCATGTATTATTCATTTGCCTTTTTAATGCTAGTGTTGTTTCAACACTAACCAGCTTGCCTAGAAAGGCCTGTGTGATAGAGGGAAAACCTGCCATTACTTGTAGCTGTGCAGAACCGGTCTGTAGAAATATTACATTTTTATAACATGTACCAATTAGGTTGAGCCAGAGATTTGCTTTTTATTAGCTGTATACCTGTGCAGTATGTATGCATCTACACATCTTTGTTCTCATTACGTAATGTGTTAATTTATGGTAAGGATGAAATCCTAGGTGTTGTCAAACAGACTGTTTTAATAAGTGTATATGTAATCCGCATTTTCTTCCCTGAAGAATATATTTTTTAATGACCTTAAGCTTTGGATTACACACAATGGTCTTCCTCAGGTTGTTGAGTCAAGTGGTAGGAGGCTCTTTTTGGAAGTTAAAGGTTGTACTGCTAGAGATGCTGCTTAAAAGCCTTTGGGGCTGCCTCTGTGGAAGATGCCTTTGAAAATATGAATTTTCTTTGTATTTCTGTTCTTCAGCACTTATGAACTGTCTATGTATAACTTTTTCCTGCATTTGTGGATTTGAGGGCTTGATTAATGTTCTCTGGATTTTCAAGGTAGGATGTTCAGTCCTGGATCCTCCGATTGTGTAGGCTCAAATGTTGGGCTAAAACATAGCAAACTTTTATCTTGGCAGGGACACTCAAACACAGCTATATCTACTATATTTACCAGAAGTGTCTTCATTTGCTGCTCAGAGGCCTCTAGGCCTTTGGAGGAAAGAATAGATGTAGCCCAGGTGAAAATTCAGCCCTGTGCCTTGCTAACTGTACATGTCACTGCAGTCAAGTGTGCTACAACCTAGGTGTTTTTACAAGACCTTTACTTTCTCTTCTGAACCCTTTAAATCATGTTAAAATCAAGAGGCACGTGGGAGTAAGCTGAGGCCTGATACCTAAACGATGTGCACATCAAATTGTACGATTCTATGATGTAAAATAATCCTGTAATCTTAGCCTTGTTTTCCTTTCATAATCCACATCAGATTTCCTCAGGGCAGAAACATATGTAAAAGCTGCAGAACCCTCCAAAGAATTGATTATTTTTAAGTCTTTGGAAGGTTTGTATGCTTTAAGCCCAGACATATTTGTTTAACTAAACCTGCCTGTATATAACTACTAGTAATGATAAACTACTTGGCATACCCAGGGAAACCTTTTAGCTTGCTGTATAAACTCATGTGGGATGAATGGTGCATAAATGGGCATAAGCAGTTTTACCACTGATGAAGACAATTATATATTTGCCTGGAATATTAAGAAGAATCAATAAGGTTACTAATATTTTATTATTTGTTGAAGAATAAAAATACAACTAAATATGAAGATCAATAGTACATATTCTTGCTGAGGAAATAGTTTCCTTTTCAGCTTTTTGCCATAAATTTTAAGATGAGGTTTTAAGAACTAGATAGGGTATTTGCCGATTTCCTTTTTATTCCAATGGGAAATGACCACGAAATGCCATGGGCTTGAATTTCAAACTCACCTCAGATGAGTGCTGGTTTTATTTGGGTTTTCACACATGCAGCCAGCTTTTTTCAGTGTGCCAGTGGTGGGGCCTGCAAATTCCACTTTTTTGAAAGATTTTCTGCCTATGGGAGGGAATGACATGGTGAAAGTAGAGAGTAGTGACTAAAAAAGCTCATAGGTGAATGAAATTGGTGACCACTATCTTGTCATAGGTATTATAGCCCATAACTATGATTAGGATCCAGCTACACAAGGTACTGTGTGTATGGTATAAAATAGCCCCTGTCCCAGAAAAGTATGAAGAAATGATATATGAATGAAAGCCTTGATTTGAGGAAAGAAAAAAAAAAAGTAATATTAGACCTCTGACCTCTGAAATTCCTTATTTGATGACATCTTGCAGACCTTCTGGTACAGAGGAGAGAACACTGATCTGCATCTTGGCTGGGTGGCTTGTAATATGCACAAAATCACCCAGGGAGCTTGTATCCTAACCAAGGCTGAAGCTAAATCTTCCAAAAACCAGTGATTGTTTAATCATCACCTGGCAGATTTTGCTAGTGTTAGAGATTTTGTTAGTGTTCTGTGCAGTCTGTGATGTAATTTGGATACACAATTGTAGCCTGAAAGTTAAAAGCTGTCAGGATAAAATGTTCTGGCTTTCGCCCACAGTTTCATTGAAGTGTGTGTGTTAAGTGACTCATCCTGATCCTCGCAGACTTTTTGATATGCGTTAAGTTAGAAGATGCATTTGGTTATAACATAACTTTCACCACCAGAAAACGTAGGGAAAAGGGAGAGAAGAGGATCTATTTGAAATGCTGTTTTGGCTGTTAGCCTGATACAGCTGTACATGGGAAGCCTAGACTGAAAGGCCAAATGCAGGTGCTGAGTTTTGGTGCTTGAAACTTACTCCCCACACTTTCCTTTTACAGGTAAGCCTAGCAAACTTAGCAAAAACATACTGGACTTTCTGATGCGGCTTTGTTTTTTTTGGTGCTTGCCCAATAACTCCTAGTTTAATCCTAACCTTCATTTTGGTTCTTGTAAATTGTGCTCTTTAGCTTCCCAAGAGCTTGAACAGAGCTTGTTTGACTCTATCAGATGGATAAACCGGTGGCATTTCCTCTTTCTTCTTGCTTCCCTTTTGCAGATGCTGCTCAGGTTTCAGTTCTGTCACGTAGTCTAATTCTCAGCATTATCCTTGTGTCACATTACAGTAATGGGTAACTTGAGGATGGCTCTATTCCTCCATCAGTGGTGTTACGCTCCTTCATTTCTGTTGCAATCTGTTCCATGGTAAAGAAAGAAAAGGTATAAACTCCCAGAGGAGATCCCATTGCCAACTTTCTCTTTTCTAGCTTTTCCTCTTTCTTTTTCATTGTGCTTGCCATTTTTCTGAGGCTGAGTTTTGTTAGCTGTAAAGTAGTTTATGGCCATGCACAGAGGAAATGGAGTTTGCTTTGTTATGGAACACAGATAAAGAAAATACACCAAAAAAAACCATACAAATATGGTAAAACCATTACTGAAGTGCATATGACCCTTCCTTGCCCACAGTGGCTAGTAGAAACTCAAACACTCCCCTCCTTGTTGTTGCTTTTATAGAGAATCAAGTTTCACTAATGTCAGTCCCTAATTTGAGCTGTGTTTAACTCTTCTTTCCATATCTTCAGTTGACAAAGAATACTAGGCTTGGCTTTTGAGTTGAAATGATCGACACTCCTCTAAGCCGGACTCTTGTCACCTCCCATACTATCTGTACAATCCAACTTGTACATTTTTCCTTAAAAAAAAAAATGAGGGAGAGTAGAAAACTTGTCTGTCTGCAGTGTTTTTGCACTAAGTCCCTTACACCTGCGTTCATCATGTATTCTGGAGCACATCCAGGTGGTAATTTTCACTTGCATGGCCTTGAAGGGGATTTCTAGCAGAATATTTATGTAATACTAGTTCCACATGGAGAGAAAAGCCAACTTTTCATAGGCTTTTATAGCAGCAGGACCTCATGGCCACTGCTTTTGTCCAGGTAACATGGGAGAAGTAGTGACAACAGCAATAGACTGATGTGAGATGCAAAAATACATGTGAGATGCAAAAATGTGTGCAACTTTCTGAGGGGAAAGGCTAACCAGACTTCCTGATTTTTAAAATACTTTCCAAAGCTATGTAACCAAATGTATTTGCAGTTGTAACCAAAGACTAGGCCTGCTTTACCAGTGACATTTGCAACTCCCATATTAAAAAGGATTATGAAATCAGATCCGTTCTGCTGCTTATATGTGTCTAACACATATCTTGGCATATCTGTCTGGCTCTTTCAGGTTTATGTTTTAAAGGAAACCATCTTTTGTGTTTTTATTATTTATAAAGTATATGCAATATTCTTGGACTCTGCAAGAAATCAAGGTGCCATTTGTCCCAAAGCTTTAACCTATGAGTCATTTGGGCTACCTCGGTCAGCTATAGACACCATAACAGTTGTCTAGCTAGGAAAGCCTTGACATAATATTCCTGTGCTGATGTTGTCAAACCTGGTCTGTTTTAAAATGTAAAGAACAGGGAAGTTTGCCTCAAATTAGTCATGTGTGTTACCCGAGTGCATCTCTCCATGTGCCTTTAAGAAGATGCTCTATATTTCAGCAACAGCTTCTGAGGATCATGCGGTGTGGGGATTACCATGGTAACCACCTGTGTGTGTCTGTGTTGAACAGCCTGACAAGAGGGCAGGAAAAGCTGCGTAAGTCGGTGGCAACACAAGTTACAGCCGCCCCGCTCTGTGTAGCTCAGCCCCTGCCTATGGTGAGAGCCACCGGCGTTGTCTGGGGACAGAATGGCTGTATTCTATATGTTAAATCTAAACAAGGCATATCTGGGTGAGAAATTGGTTGTATTTATGATTTATCGCACAGAATAATGCTTGTTTACACTCTGGAATGAGGAGGAGAAAAGGTTTTTGCTCATTTATCTCAGGCAAATCATTGGGCATTCTGAATTCTTCTTGAACGTCTGTGCAGAAATGAATGTATTATGGAATGGAGTTCACAGAATGATGTTCCCCGGGAAAAATGATAAGCAATGTTAGTGACTTTTTTCAGAAACATGAATGTGGAAAAATCAGTAAAATGGAATTTGCTCTCATTGGATTTCTATGCTTGCTCATGCCTTCTAAGGGCCGCCTTTCAAGCAGCATAGGAGCTCAAGTGCAGCTGTTTTTATCATTAAATAATAGTTCTATTTAGTCATATTCTGTTGTAATATTTGACTCATGTATCATATAATAAATATTGAAGATAAGCTATTGTAATATCTTTCTCTGCTGTTCCTGTGTGTGCTTGGAACCCAGGGTAGGCTGCCTCTCTTATTTGGTGGTGATTGCTCTGCATCTTCAAGGGGAGAGTTACACCTCATCTGAGTTAAAATGTATTAAAATTAATCCAAGTCAGGAATGTAACTCTTAGGAGAACATATATGGGTATATATGTTTTATATGTATGTTTTTATTGGTACGATGGGGAAGTTCCCAAAGGAAGGTTTACTGAAAGAAGCAGGGAGAAATCGGGAGTATTCATATTTTTCTCAAGTATTAATTTGAGGGAAAACGCTGCAGTGAATGTTGCATTCACAGCAATTTGTGCTTTTTCTAGGTGTTTGCTACCCTGAGACTGTCAGGAGGCTTATATCTGCATTTTGTTGCAGGTAAATGGCTGTGATTAAAATTGAACTTGCCCAGGTTTGGGGTCATCTTGTTCCCGTGCCTTCCACCCAGCGCTCTTGTCTTAGTGCAGCTTCCAAATCGACAGGAGGCAAAGGGAGAAGGAAAAAAAAAATCTCCTGACTCCAAGCCAAGAAACTTGGCTTCATAAATAAACCCACGTTTGCTTCTAGTCTTCCTCCCTGTCAACATCGCAGTCTGCCAGCTTTAAATCCCCCACAAGGCTACAGTTAGTTTCCAGGACCAAGACTGGTGTCGCTTATATAAGGTCACAATCACCTGAGTTTTCTCTGGAGCTGGTGGCATTGGTGAAATGAGCTGCATTGGCAGCTCAAGGGACGGCATGGACTCGAGAAGGGGCAGGTAGGATGTTTTTCTAGAGTATTGACCACACAGCGGGTTCACAGTGATAAAAGTGTCTCTCCAGACTCAAAATTCCTCTATTGGTTCGAGAGCCCTGTTCTGTAATTGCGTGGCATTCAGGAAATGAGAAAATTTTTTTAAACAGCCTGCAAATAGTTAGAACTTAAAATATTTGCAAATGCAAAATTAAGGTAGCTTTAGAGCTTTCTTACATTCTCTTTTTGTACACTTTGTGCTTAAAGTGAGAGCAAGATGTGTCACATGGTCCTTGAGCAATGTTAACATGCACGGGGATACCCCAATTGAAATTTCAGATCATCTGTAGCTCTTTTCTTGCCTAAATTCCACGTACTTAACCTGGCAATATTAAAATGATCTCTTAAGAATCGTGGTGGTGTGTTTTGCCAGCAGATATTTTACTTTTTCCTAAATGCAGAATTATATCATGTAAGACTTCAAGACCAGCCTTGTTGCCTAGCGCCAGTGGTGTCTAGCAAAGGAACTGGCTGGTAATAGTGCGGTTGATAATAGGGAATACTGTGGCAAAGAGGAAAAAAACGAGTGGAAGAAAAAACAGTACTTTTCCCCTGCCTCTAATTATTACACTGCTTAATCATCTTACATAATATTCAAAGTTTACTCAACATGTGCAAGGTATTTGCAGATACGTTTGAATAAAGATGTAATCTATCCTTTAGAAAAATATTGGGTTTTAAGGAGCACCCTCTGGAAATGGGAGAGTAAAATAGAGTAAAAGCTGCACATGTACATGATACCTTTTGGAGACACATGTGTCAAGCCAGCAATCTTTCCCCTTTCCCTGTTTCAGCCATGCTTTGCTGCATCATCCAGCTCCGCTGGGATTCGTGCTCCTATCCTAAACCCCAGAGCAGCTGTCAGGGAGCTCCTGGCATCATCGCTTGGATTTTTTCTGTCCAAAAGGCAACTTGCCACTAACCATGCTGGGTGTTTTTATATTCTCTTGAAGGGAGCGATGAGGAGCAGACCCCTGGTTTTTATTTTTATAATTCCCCCTCTGCCAAACAGGAGATGCGGCAACCAAGTGAAGGGGAGGGAACGCGGATGCTCCTGTGCTTGGTGCTGCAGATGTAGAATTAGGTTGCTCTGCATCTGCATGGTCTTTTCTATGCCAGAGCCCTAACAGTACAATTTTGAAAGAGGAAAAAAAGTGGGGGGAAAGCTTTGCTTTGGTAGGCCTTGATATGATAAACAATCCTTTTTGCTGCTCCTCCTTTTTTGCTGTATTATCTAACGCAAAAACCACACTGCTTTTTTTTTTTGCCTACTTGAAAATTTTAGCTAGAGACACAAGTTTTTCTCTTCAACAGATTTTAAGCACTTCAGAAAAACATATTTTAATAACTCCCAGATGGGGAGGCAACTTGGAAATACCAGAAAGAGATAGATGACATAATTCATGGCTCCAGGATTTCATTCTAGGATGTAAATAAAGGTCTGCATCCTCAAAACAAAGTTTTCACCAGCAGATTGGCAGCTGAGATTTAAAATAAAAAAAAAAGGCACAAGAAGTGTTTTCATATTGTCAGTTAGTATTTATTTTGTATTCAGGGTTTTTTTGCTCGTTATTTGGATGCCAAAATGTTCTTTGTCAGTCATACAATGTACACAATTTCCCCTCTTCACTGAGAGCCATCTCTATTTCTTTGCCTGGATTTGACTAACTATATTTCTCATACATTTGCAAATAAGTGAAATTTCTTATACTCTAGTGGCTCCTTGTGGAGTTACCTTTTTTAGACTGAACTTCTGCACATGGTTCACTACTGAAGTCTGTTATTTTTCAGTATTTGCTTTGATATATATAGGAAGAGAAATGGAATTTTTGCTTCAAGAGTGAACAGTTGTGAAAATTACCTCCAATATTTGAAGTGTTTTCTATATGGAGGAGTTAAGTAGTTTCCTTATCCCCCTTCACTCAGACTGATTTGTGGCTTGGAGTTTTGCCTGGCTTGTCTGCGCTGTGTGTTAACTCCTCAAAGATGCAGGGAATGGAGTTGCCCAAGGCAGCAGATGTTCAAGGCACCTTGCTCTGTTTGCTCCATGCTCTCACAGCTAGATCCAGGTTAATAAGAGCGGGGTAGATGCTAAAGTGCAGGTGAATGGTGGGGAAGAGGTGGAGATGGTGTAGAAAGTCAGGCAGAGTTAGACTCCATGCAATTTGATCAGGATTGGGCTTTAAATGTGTAAATAAAATACTTGGATTTGTTTCAGCATATGCATGTCAGACAATTCCAACTTTGAATTGAATTAGGATGTAAAACTAGGACTTTGTTTCCTCAGGATATATAAAATACGGACTGAATCTTTTAGCAGTTCATGGCATTTCCTTCAAACTGCTTAGCCAATTCCTAATGTTCCCGAGTTAGTGTCAGTTGCAGATTCTACTATCTGATCATTTCTTCTTTCTTTAACTGATGTAATTTGCAGGCGTGATTATCGCTTTTCCCCCTGCTATTTCGATACCTCATATACTTTATGTTGATCTAAGGCTTCAGTCCCCCTGTAAACTACAAAATCTGTTTGATGCTGGTGCCTTGCTGTAGAGGGGAGTGGAACTGCAGAGCTACAATCGCAGCCGGTGGAGGATCCCTATGGAAAAGCTCCCATAGGGGATATAGACCAGTATAGCCACTCTCAACAAGAGCATGAAAGGTTTGAACATGGATCGGGTCCAACATTTTTAGAGTCCAAATTGGCTTCTGGACTGATGGATCAAGTGATCCCACCTTTACTTCCTTCTCTGAGCATCTCCATGGGGATCCCAGAAATACCGTTGAACTAGCAAGACATCTCGATCTCCTTTGACCATGAAAATACTAAACATTTTAAAGCTTATGAGTAGACAGTAGGAAGCTCCTGCTGTTGATGTAGAACAAGCCTTGTAAGAACTTCTTATACTTGCATATACTTAAGAGAAAATGAGAAGTAGAGCGTTAACTTTTAGTTCTGCTGACTTGGGGAGAACCTAAAGACACTGATGAAGCAAGAAACCGGTGAGAAAAATTCTGCATCAAACATGCTGGACAGCAAAAAATGTTGGCCCTATGCTGTAAGGAATTAATGTTGTTGACTAATAGGACAGATGGGAAACATCAGTCCAAACTGTTGGTTGGAGGTGAAATGAATTAAGGAAAGTTTGCAAAGGAACTAGCACTTCCAGAGCAGCCCTGAGATTGACCTGTAACCTGAGTTGTGAATGTGTGATTTTGTTAAAAATGGTGCTGACAATTAGTTTCATCAAATAGATAGTGGATATGATGAAACCAATTTCCATAACTTGTTTCAAGGACAATCTTCAGAATGCACTAGACAGCTATGTTTCATTTTTTAATTAAAATCGGGAGAAAAAAATGAACGTTACTTGTTTCCTATTGCTGTATGAGAATGCTTGTAACAGAGAAAACCCTGGTCTGTATTAATTTTTTGAAACACAGAGGAGAAAAAAACCCCAGCAAACTAATAAGTGGAGTAACCAAATCCTCTAAAAGCTGGTGTGGAGGCAGGAAAGTAGGTGAGAAATCAAATTTACAGGTGGGGCGCAGCAATTGCAGCTCACAGATTTGCCCTGATGGAGTGTGGGGCAAGGATATTTCAGATTTTTGACAAGTTAACCCTTTTTCTCTCTTCTTGACTTAGTTGTCTACTTAAGCGTGTGGCCGGTGTCCCCTTTGCTCCCGTGGATGTTGAGGACACACGAATCAATGTCTGAAGCACCAGGGCGCTGTAGTGCTAATATGGAGGAGCAAATCAGGAAATTCATCATCCTGTCTTCAAACCAGGGTTTAAACACGCTGATAGCATCAAACAAGGGAGATAAGGCAACATATTGAGTAGCTGCTCATTAGTGTCTGTAATTTGTTTTGTGCCGAGTGACACAGAGTGCGCTCGCTCATCGGGTGCTGTTTTGGGAGGCGACGAGAGGAGTCCAATTAGCTGGACATGCTCATTTTAATGCTGATGCTTCCCTAGCGTCAACGCTCGTCTCAGCCTTCTTGTATCTTTTTATATATCTGCGCACACACACATATATATACATAAAGTAAATAGCATTTTAAATGTGCATATACTGTAGATGCTCAGTTGCCTGTGTATCATCTGGCGGCAGCAGAAGGCAGGAGGAATCACAGGGAGGGTTTGTTCTGCTCTCTGTGCCTTTATGTATGCTATAAAGCATCCACAGAGAACAGCCTGATGATATTCTGGATTTCTCTTCTTTAAGGTATAGCAAATCTAATAACACTTACTGAGGTAACTGAGCTCTGAACATGAAAACTATGCTGTGAATTTAGTTAGCATAAATCAAATTTTAAAACTAAATCAAGATGAACAAATTAGAACTTTCATTTCATGTATTTCTCTTCTATTTAATATTTCAGTTATGTCACAGTTGTGGCATCAGTGTGTAGGACTATTTAAAACATGTTGACTCTAAAAACAGTATAAAAGGCAGTAGGAAAGGGAAAGGTGAAAGCCATTGCCTGTAGATAATCATGTGTTAAATGACTACTTTATAAAATGCCCTCTTCCTTTTCCAGTAATTTCAAGTCCAAGCATATTATCTGTTGTAAATCCAATATTAGCATATAGCTAAATTTCCCCTGTCTCCCAACTTCTGTGAAAAGTTGTTCCTTCTTATTTCCAGTATTATATAAGGAAAATGATGTCTGAAAAAAATGCAGAGTTCATTTACATAGGTCTTGCTAGGAACTTAATGCTGATTTGTTTTCATGCATCCAATTACAAGACCAGCAGAAAGACAAATTAAATTTGTTTTGGTTTTAACTTTAGAGCTGAACTGCAAACCTCTTCTAATTAGTTACCAAATGCAAATCAATAATTCATCCATATATATTTTTCCGCACTTTTTTGGCATTCTCTGGTTAAATTAATGACCACACGCAATGCATGAAAAGGACTCTGGCTTTATTTTTCCCTGGGAGATCAGCATGTTTTCACTGCAAGTGACACAGTCTCGGTGGGTCCCACACTGTTTATCCAGGTGACACAAGTAAAATCCCTCTTAACATGTCAGGTCTGAGGCTGCTCTAAAAACACTTCTTGTCCATGTTTAGTTTAGTATCTCAAAGTAAATAAATAAATAAAACAGCTGCTAATTCCTGAGGTCCCCCTATGTGTTCGAACACATAGCATTGCATTTTTGTTTCTTATGGTAAATGCAATTAATTTACAAACAGTGGAAATATAATTTTGCTGATTGTTTTACTGTCTTTTCTGATGTTTGGTTTCCAACATGTTTGGAGACCTCTCTATCTTTTCTGGCTCACTCTTTCTCACAAGCTCCTTTTTCTGTAGATCTTTGGGTTATTATCATGTGTCTTCCAGCACAGATCACGTGTGTTTTTTTTCCTGCAGCAAGGGAAAGCCAAGGTTGCTTGAAATGAATGAGAAATAGTAACCCTGCAGAAAAGGATTTAGTCAACATGTTGCCACTAATGAAATGAGCTTGCCCATGATTCCTTATTTCATTTTTTGAATAATTGAAAATGATAGATTCATAAAACTAAATTAAATCAACACCAAAGAAAGTGATCATTTCCAAGCAGCCTCCAGGTTCACTAATTAGTCAATTAGAGTTTGTTCAGGTGGCCTAAAGCCCCTAGGTTGTATTTTGCTTGTTATTTTATGGGATTTCCTCCTTTGTGCATCTTGGTTGTTACTGGTTGCAGAAAAGAAGTGCTTTAACCACACATGCACAACAGGAGCTGTAGTGCTAGATACACCATGCAGAGCCCTGAGCATCTTCATGGCATTTTTGAGAAGCTTTTGGGGTGTCTTGTGTTTTCTGAACTAAGATCCACCATGTGTGTCCTCTGGGACAGAATTATTGCCCGAGAACAGAGGAAACCACTCCTGGCCCAAAGGATTTTATTCCAAATAAAGCACAGGGTAATTGCATTTAGCTGCATGTACAATAAGTGACTTACACAAGGCCAGCTTCACTGCGAAAAAGCTATTGATACTGAGGCAAGGAAACAAGAGAAAATAATGTTGTGACTTAGATTACTGAATACATGTATGTTGCTTGTCCTAGCATTTACCTTGAAATTATCATACCCTCCTCACAGATTTATTTAGTTCATGGCCATCTATGGCAATTATCCAGAGTTGATATATTTAATTGATTATACAAGATAAACCCTAATTATGTGGCAGCCTTCCAGTTTTAACAATGCTGTGCTGTGTTTTTGGATTGATTTCTTGTTTGGTTTGTTCTCCCTTTTAAGCATAAATTTTGCCTTTTTTCATCTTTGTCCTTTCTGACACGATAGCTGCTTCTCTTTGATTCTCCGATCTGCCCAGATGCTCCAGGAAGATGGAGAGAAGTAAATAAAGAAGCAGGATTTTATGCAGGTATCTTGATTCTTCTAGATATGACTTCTTGTATCACAAAAATTTTCCAAAATTTGAGGGTTTTTTTACTTCTTTATGAATCCTTGGGCATCCAGTAATACACTTGCAATCTAAATACTGGCTTAAGTCAAATATATTCTATGGGCGTTGACCTATTTTTACAGTGCGTGTGCTATTTATCTTTATAGATAAAGGCACAGAAACAGTTAAGTCTAAAGCCTCATTTCTACTGTGCATGTGCTGTTTAGTTGTTTCCTACATCTTCAATGAGCATAATGCACAGATTTAGTGCATGGGGAAAGACAACAACATTATGAAAACATTATGGAAGAAATTCCCTTATTTAAGCAAAGTTATTTTGTTTCTATTTCAATAGAAAACCATTACACATGATCCAAAAAAGTCTGTTCCAAGTTCAAGGAGGTTCCTTAAATTAGGGAATAGTCTTAGGGCTGTCAGACTAGTGGATCAGATTACAATATTTCCAGCTATCTCAGTGCGAACACAAGCAACTGTCTTGTGTTTCTTCTGATTTTTGCTAGTTGTTGGCAATGTCCTTGTTTGCTGGAGACTGTGATGGTTTTCAGAGGACTGCCAAATAACTCCTGTTTTAACTGGCTTAGGATGTACTGGGCTGTTGATCGAGGAGCATGTCAAAAGCGAAGTAAAATCTTTCTGCATAAGCTGGGATTTCTCTTCTATAACTACTCCAACTATGTGCATACATATGTAATATACATATATTATATACACACATAGGAGAGGAATATTTGAAGAGATTCATTCTCTGGTAACGTTAACCTTTTCATTTTGTTAAGTTGCTGATGAAACGGGTAACTTCTGTGCTTTTCCAAAAGCAAGGCTGTAGAGGAAGTGAATTTACAGTGATATATTGGGAGTTCAAGGTGTCGCAACTGGAGGAGTTGCAGGTGAATTGGACGCAAATTGGGATCTTGCTAAAGCAAATACAGCTGCCCTGTTTGTGTGTGTTGAGTGGACAACTCAATCACTGCTGTTTGTGCGCAGAACCTGCCACTTGATTTTCAGGGTACAAGCACCAGACCTGGTCATCACCTCCTTGGCAGTCCTACAAGGTCACGTTGCTCTTTGTGGTGTTGCGTTCACCACTTCTGCAAACCATGAGTTTGCGTATGTCTGAGCAGACACCTTGCCCCTGTAGTGTTTGGCTATATTTTTAGGAAAATAAAGATGGGGTAGCAAAGGAGTCTTCCCCCAATGTGGACTAACACACTTAGTTTCAGCCTTGTGAACTGACCCCGATAGACTTATGTAATGTGAAGTCTCCTTGGAATCAGCTCCTGATTCGTATCCCACAACATACTAGTGAAAAATAACGTTCTGCTGGTTGCACTAAAACTTCAAGTTTTGTTTTTAAGCTGCTATGTTCATTTCAAACAAAATTCTTACACCTGGGGATTTTACTGTCAGAAAGGATAACTTGGCCTCCAGAAAAAGTTGCAGGTGACACTGTTGCAGCTATTACTTCAAACTGGTCAGGGGAAAATACCATTTAAAGGGTGATTCTTTCTGTGACTCGACAAATCACATCTTGGAAGTTGGTTTAAGTACTGCCCAAGTGCTCGAATTTGGAATAACTCATAACAGGGGCTTCAGCACCTGCATGGATGTGTAATACGCTTTATTCTTTGCCATGCCTCGGGTTACAACAGAGCGAGAAAGTTGTAAGCTGAGCCGGAGTAGTGTCTGATGCAATTATTGGATCATACAAGATATACATAAATGCCCAATTTAAAATATCTCTGTGTAGTTCTAGATCCTTTGATTACTCTTAAATCTACCAGTGCAGTGAAAATTATCCAAGCAAAAAATGTAGACAAATTTGAAACAGGGACAAAACAAGCTGCTGTTCAGTAGTAAATCTAGACTTACGTTAGCCTTGAAACTCCTCCGCAGCAGCTCCTGCAAGGGACAAAATGTTTTATCTTTCAAAGGCAACGGCTCTGATGTTATCTTGCTCACAGGGCGGCTTTGAACTCTGACATTTCTTCTGGCTTCCACATTCATCCCTATTCCTAGCTCCATGCTGCAAGAGAACTCAATTCAAATTTGCAGAGCCTCTTTTGTCACCGCTATTCAACCTTTACCTTGAGGCTTTCTTTTCTTGTATGAAAGTGGTTTTTATGAAGTCTGCTCCATTGAATTTCATAATCATTGCTGAAAGAGGGGGAAAAAAAGAAGCCGGTTTTGATAGCTTTATCTCTGCAACAGGGAGCATGTTGCAACAGAAGGGACCTGATGGACGTGGATTCAAATGTTTTAAAAATTGTTGTTGGTCAAGAGGCACTGTGTGTGTGAAATGATCGAGGTGCATGCTGGAGGTGATGCTCTAACCTGTCACAGGTCAAAGCTTGGTTTTTAACTCATCATTGATTTTAACTGAGCCTAAGTTCCGACCTTTTTTCCTCTTAAGCTAACTAATGGGTGAATAAAAATGTGAGTTTATGCATTTGCTGAGGTGAAATGCAGGAGTTAAGATCATCTTATGGGTGTCACATCCCCTCAGATCTTCTCCCTGTAACCCAGATTGCTATTGCTTCTTGTCTTTGGAGAATTGGCCTTTGCAAGAAGACAAATCTTCTTGTCTTCAGAGAATTGGCCTTTGCAAGAAGACAAATATTTTCTTCCACTCCTTGTTTTTCAGTGCTGTTGCTGATGTTTGTTTGCTGCATTTAGGAATCTGTGAAACTAAAAGCCTTAAAACCTATCAAGATTCCTTTCTAGAAATGCACAGGATCTCAGGGTGATGTGATATTTCAGGTGAAGGGAAGAAGAAAAGAGACCCTCTGAGAGGATACATGTTTAGAAGATAAAAAAGTCGGCTAGCTACGAAGCAAGCAGATCAGTTAGTGCTTGAAGGTCTTTTAAAGATGAAAATTATTAATTATTGCATTATATCCAAATTGGCTATATTGGAATATATTGATCTATAATTGGAAGTTATTGGATTATATCCAAATTTTTTTTATTGGAATGTTCTTAAAGATTGCAGAGCTTTTGCCCTCTGTTTGTAAGGAGTTTTTGGTCATCCCAGTTAGTGTTTGCCTTCCTCCTCCCAGTTGTATCAAGGCAGGCACTAGCTGAGCTCCTGCTGGACTGTGTGTGGCTGAACAGGGCAGTGGCTAATGGCTGGATTAGTCTCTCTGTAGTTCACAGTAATTAAAAGGTGTCAAGCTAACAAGAAAAAGAATTACCTGTGCTTAGTGAGAGGAAATTATTGAAACAGTTCCAAAAGATAAAGCACCTGTAAAATTAGATGGAAAACTAAGAAGAATTGATTTTAACTGTGCTAATTAGTTTTCATTTTCCAACCTGTTTACTCTGGCAAATGCAAGGGTGCTTTTACAGCCCCTGTTTATCCCAGATCCCTGCATGGTCCAGGGGGTTTCCGTGGGGACCTCACCCCAGCATAGAAGACGCTGACGAGGACTGGGCACCTGATGACAACTCCTGCATTGGTGAGAGACATGGTGCACAGTCTGGTGCTTCTGCAGGCTCTGAAAAGCACTGAGCCCTAAAACTCTCCCAGAAAAAGGTTTCTTTTGAATGTGGGGAGTCGTTGAGTTTCACTGGTTCCTGTGGAATCTAGGGCTGGGCAGGAAGGAACCTTATCTTCCAGCTAGGGAATATTGTTGCAGAAGCCAAATTCTGCTTGCAGGGCTGCATAGCTCCCAGCTGGTACCCACAATATTGTCTCCACCTCAACAGCAGGTTTCAGTCCACAGTGAGTGTCATACTAGTTGTCGGTGTGAAAGTGCATCTGAAAAAAGTGACAGGAGACAGCGGTGGCCTTTTATACAAAAGGATAAATAGAGCATTTTATTAACACTTTGCAGCAACGAAAGTGACACGGTCCACATCTTTTTCATTAAACAGAGCAAAAGCTATGGTCACATTTTACATCACTTTGAGGCACAAAGCAAAATATTTTTTCTTAAGGTCAAGGTATGATTTGCATTTTAAAAAAAAAGAAAAGGAGAAGAAACAATCCTCAAGTTGTATATTGCGGTAGCAGGGTTTCCAATCACTAGCACAATACAATGAACAGACCAAGAATCCAGAATGGATTATTACATACAATAATAATCATTTGTTTGAGTTAAGAAATGGATCGTCGTTGTCGTTTTAGAGTATTAAGAAGTGGTCTGGCGTTGCAAACTTCAGTTTGGCTTGGTGTAATCCCAGCAACCCCAAGTATATACAACAATCTAAATGAAGGTTAATATATAGACTAGAAGGTTATGCACTTTGTAATGCATTGCACTTATTGCTTGGTACACTAATGTTGCAGTCACTGTTGAGTTCTGCTGAAAACACAAGCGTGATGCTTGTTGGCTTCTTTCAACTCAACACTAGTTTTTTGCCACTTTGGTTTCTTGTGAACTTATATGTTTTTCATATTTAGTGTCCATTAGTATTAGGTTAAATCCAAAGACAAATATTTTATTTCAGGGATTTCTAAAATATCAACATTTTCTTATAATTACAGTCTCTTCAATAAACTTATATCTATGTATACAACTGTGGCACAATGTGTAAAAATATGAAAGCTATTAAGGGAATAATAAGGGTTAAATTACTCTGTTTTGTCTATTGGCTTCAAAATATTCTGCAAAACAAATACATCCTTTTCTTAGGGCTACGTGCGCGTAGTAAACTTCTCTTTGGATTTTGTATAAGACTATATCTTTTTCTAGGTTATATTTTTTCTCTCTCTCTAAAGATACCAGTACAAAGTTGGAACATACTGCAAAGAAAAGAGTAATAAAGCTTGTTCTTGGCAAAGAGATTTGACAGTCTGTGTGAAAAGTCAGACTTAACATTACATATTATTTTTTATACTACTTGCTTAACGCAGGGAAGAACATGATAAAGCCTAGAATTTCATAAGATCTGTAAGGAATAGAAATAAGCGTTTGTGCCCAAACATTCAATATAAAACTTCTAAATAATTCCTTTATTCATCACAGAGTAGCCTGCAGCATGTAATCACGATAAACATACACTATGTCCTATTTGTTCTTTTAGGCTTGATACAATCGCCGTGAAGGCAACTGGATCAGTCCCTCCTAAATGCCTAGGACTTGACCTTTCCTCTTTAAGAAAGCTCTCGTCGGAGGCCAAACACACAATCCCTACATTGCACTGAGTAAACATGTGTATTTAACACAATCTCTTTCAATACAGTGTAACAAATATATAAGTGCATTTTTAATGATCAAGTAATTTTGGCTTTCTAAAAAGAGTATTAGATGTGCCAACTTAGTTGCTTAGTTGTGCTTTAATCCTTAGTTATGAGTTTCAGCTCATGTATACTGTAAGTATCTAGTTGCCTCTATAGTTTTGACCAGTAAACCCTTAAAACTCTAATGTTTATAGAACAAATATAACCTAATGAATGTGATGACATGTCACAACTCATACAGATTGCACTTCAATGGATTTTTTTTACAGTAAGACCTTCCTGTCTGATATGTGTTTACATGTTTATACCACATTTTATTCCTGTGTGCAAACAATCACAATGAATTTAATCACAAACACTACAAAATATGCCCAATATTTAGGTCTGTTATGAATAATCTCCTTCCTTGTAGTTGTATGAGTCTCGTACTTCCTCTTGTACAAATTCCTCTTTTTTCTCCCAGCCATTGGGCCAGCCCCCGTTGACCTGGGTTGTAGCACCGTAAGACTTGGCGGTACCATAATTGACGTAATTCTGGGTAATGTCCCCTGTCTCTTCATCAAGTTCATCTTCATGAATAAAGCCACATTTCTCTTCGCTTGTCTGCTCGGGGTCTGCCCAGGGTTGCTTCTCTCCTGAAGCAAATATGCCGTAGAATATAACGCCTCCGTAATGAACTAAAGCAGCAATAAGGAAGACATACTGCCACTCTTCACGGGTCTGTAAAACAGAAATTTGTGCCATCAGACCACACCATAGACTGCTCTGACTGTGCTGAGCTTGGAGATTTAAAGCAAGTTCTCGTGGTCAGCACAGCCTAAAACATTTAAAGGTCCGATTTCCAGTTACTTATCCTTTGAAAAAATCACTGTTTAAGGGTTAATATAACTTCAGTGTAATCCTGTTTCTTATTCATTAGTCTGCAAAAGCATTGCTGTGCTCAGGATACAGTGCAACATGCTTCAAATTTACAAGTTCTGGATGCTATTGCTTAGAGGTCCCCAGACCTTAATCCAGCCACAGTTTCTGGCAGGTTGTTTAATGGGAAGGTCTATTTCTTGTTACTAATAGTATTAAACTGAAAAATTTGAAAGCTGTGTTGCAGTTTACCTTGTTCTTTGTCATTGCTCCAACAATTATAGGGCAAACCATTCCAGACAAGGTCCCGACTCCATTAGAAATCCCCATTAAGATGCTGGCGTACCTTGGGGCAATGTCTAAATGGTTGACATTGAATCCTGCAATACAAATGTCAGCAAACGTTCATACTGCAAGCCCACAACTGGCAATTTTATTGGGACGTATTGGGGCTGTCTGGTTGGATTTGTTTTTCTCTAAAAAGCTTGAAATGCTCAAGTAATCTTAGAGCACCTCTGGCTTTTCATTTTCTTTAAAAAATGCATTGTAAATTGATACAGAGTATGTTTTCTTCCCAAATTTTCTTTTGTTTTTCGTTTTTTAAATCACAACTACAATTGCGTAGGGTTGCGAACCCGGAAGATGCATAGGCAGAGGTAAGTTTCAGATTTCCCCAGTGTCAGTGATGACCTTTTTAAGGTGCAAGTAGCACACTGAAATGCAGAGTTGCTTCCTCTTCCAGCTTGCGCCACTTTTGTTGCTTATTGTCCTTATTTTTCTTTTTGTCACACAGATTGGTAGAAGGAACTTGCTGTTCTTATGGGGGAAGGGAGGATGAAGGGATTCACCCGTCATTTATTAGTTCTTATATTTATGAGTGATTTAATAATGTTTTTTTTAAAAAAAAATCCTTGTTTCTTTGCCTTTCCAACAACTTAACTTTCTTCACATTCACTCGATCATTATTCAAATAATCTTAAAAACTCTGCCACTATGAAGCAGCAGAACCCATCATCCCCAAAATAAGCAGTTAAGCGCAAGCAGGCAACAAATCTTTGTATGCTGAAAGATAACAAATGGGAAAAGACAGGTGATAGGATATGGATAACTCTTCAATAAAGTACAGTGCACTTTGGAAGTGCTACAGAAAAGTCCTGCTAAGTCCAGATTTGTTTAGGAGGGTTTAGGTGTTTGGCATAAAAGGAAAAAGAGGCTGTTTTAGCCATAAGGAACCAGCATGGAAGAGGATGCTAAGATCACAGTGGGAAAACAAACAAGGGCCAGGTGGCTTGGGTTTTGGAAAGGGAAAAGGAAGGCTTTGTCAGCAGGAGAGGGGAATAGCTGACTTTTAAATTTACAAAAGCTAGTTATTGGGTTGCAAAATAGTAAAAAAGGCAAGGCAAACAAAAGAGCAACCCATACACAGCAGAAAAATGATGGGATCTATGTCTGTATTTATTGATTTAAACTATTAATTCATTTGTATTATACATTTATACATTTAATTTTAAGAGAAATCTATGGTATACATTAGCATATCACTGAAAAAAAGTCATTTTCTTCAGTGAAGAAAAAAAGTATAAAAAAAGTATTTGATCAAAAATAATGTAATACAGAAGATATATCTATTTCTCTTTGATTTTGAATGATCCTGAGCAAAATCATTTAGAATTCTGATTTTATGTTAAATTACTGTTAAGAAATATGAAACAAATGAGAAGTTTCTTCTCTTAAAATACTTTACTAATAACAGCAATATAATCTTACCAGATATGGCGAATCCACTAAAGCCTACAGCAAGCACTAAGAATGAAATAGCCACTCCTTTACTATGAGAATATCCCACCACCAGAAGGAGAGTTGCTTCCATACCAAAACCTTGGGAAATCATAAAGAAAACTGGATGTCAGATTTAATTATCTCTTAAAAATTGCAAGTATTTGGGTACCACGTTTCATAAGAGGGCAGAGTGACAACCTATTTCCTCAGGGTGAAATAAAGTCAGGCAGTTCTCTCGTCCCTAAACCCCCACAGGTTCTTATATTTCCTTGTAAGCTGACTTATAGTTCCCTCCTGTCAGGCTGAAGGTAAAATAGAGAGTTGTGATTAGGTTATCCAGGTAGTTCCCATAGATCCCAGTGGGAATATACGCTTGTCCTGCTTATGCATTTTGAAGTTGCCATCGCAGCTGAGTTTCAGCTTGTGTAACTTTAGAGTCCTAGCACTTAGATAGCCCCCAAAACTAGTTGTTAGTAGATCTCTTGGGGCAGGTGAAGTTTGCAAGAGTGCCTAAGGCTCAATAAGTAGCTAAGGGTAAAAAAAAAATTACACCCAAAAAACTCATCTGCTGCTTCAAGTGCCTAAGTGCCTTTTGAAATACCCAAGTATTGACTTTGGGAGTAGGAACACCTGAATTTCCTCTTGTTTAGTAACCGTCTCTGTAATACCCAAGAATTACTCCATGCAAAGTGTTATTAAGTACAGAAAGCCATGCATTTTTTTTTCTGTGTGTCCACGATGCTATGTGGACACTGAACCTATACAAGACACTCTGCTCATAAAACAGGCAAACTTACCTCCACAGTTCATGATCTTCCTCACGGTAGTGGTGGAAAGAATCTGTTTGCTTCTTAAAAAGTCAGCAATTTGTCCCCCAATAGGCACAATAATTGTCATCACTAAATGTGGCACAGCAGATAAGATGCCCACCTAAAAGGGTAGTTAGAAATCACAGGGTAGAAACTGTAAAAATATACCAACTTGATCAAATGTGGGGTTTTTTTTTTTTTTTGGACTGCCTGCTAGCTCCCTTAAACTTCCTTTTGAGCCACTTTTTGCTCCGGGGGTCTGCATTTTGGTCGGCGATGTGTTGGGTAGAGCTTTCCCCAGTGAGACTAACATGCCCAGAGGTTTGAGGCCTCTGAGAGGTTGCCCATGGCCCGGCGTCGCTTGTGCAACAGCCCTTTGCCTTAGATTTGATTGAATTGTTGAGCTTTTCCGCTTCAACGCAGTACTATATGCATAAAAACATCCTAAAACCAAAGCAACTGCTCTTTGAAGCTGAGGGTATTTCTGGGAGAGGTCCAAACCTGATCCCCTTTGCAGAAGTCATTTATTTCATGCGATAGAATAGACTTAGGCACAGATCTGATCTGAAGGCTGGAATTCCAGGACTTGTATTTCCAGACCACCTCTAAATACAGAACATTATTATGTAATTGTGAGAATATCCCTACACTGTTTTTTTTTTTTTAAGCTACTTATAAAATTCTCATTGTTGCTTACAGCAAATTTTAGGGTCATTTAGTACCTCATAGGACAATATCAAAAGATTATAGGTTTTTCAAAAGCACCTTAGCAAAAGGGAGATTATATTTGGGGAAAGCTTAATAAACACCCTTGAGGTTTGTTTGCATCTGTCCGTATTCACCTCAGGGCCTGGTCCAAAATTCTTGTCAACCGCGTGGAACTTTGGATCATCCCTAGCTTTCATATTTTGCTGCCATCTGTTTCACTTTCCAAGTAACTGATGGGATAAGATTTAAGACTTGTAAATCTATAGTAAAGATACAGAACACTTATCTTTCTTTCTCCTGATAAAGACTACAAACATGCCTGACATTTACTTTTCTGAGGTCAAAGTTTTATGCTATTCTTACATACCTTGCTTATTTCAAATCCAAACACTTCCTCAAAGTATGCAGGCTGGCTGATAAGTAACAGGTAAAAAGTCCAGCTCCTACAGAAGTTTGCAACAATTATTGCATAGACTGGCATAGATGTAAAAAATTTTCTCCATGGAGTCTTGTATTTCTGAAATATAAACAGGGGCATCTGATTAATGTTTTGATCACTATTGACTATATATCCTCTCTTTTTCTATTCTGAGCGTGTTAACAAGTGCTGCCAGCTTAATCCCATTCAGTCATACGTGGTTATGAATGTGCATAGTCCAAAGTCATGTCTCTTTAAAGCAGACTGGTGCTGTAGCTAAGGCAACAGGCAGATTTTACTGTATAAGCACACGATATCATCCAGGTTTATTTTCAGCATATATTTTAGTATCTAAATTCCAGTGCTGCCCTCTCAATAATTTTTCTTGCCAAGTCTCAGCTGAAGCAGTTTGGTCAGTGTATTTCTGGTTGGGTTTATTGTCTATCTGAAACGAATGGCATAATAACAGAACCAAAAAAAAAAAAAAAAAAAAGAAGGATAGCAGATGGGCAGAGCTACAATCCTGCTGCGTCCCTGCACCTCTCCACAAAACCCATCTCCGTTGAGCCAAGTGCACAATCCAGCCCCAGGGGAGGATTTGAAAATTGCTTCAGCAATGTTGGGGCGCATGTTGGTCCCCAATGCCTTGAATATTGGCTTGTCTTCAAGGAAACCCAGCCCAGTGAGCAGGAATTTCAGTGCCTTTTAAATTGCATTGAAAAGAGAGTTAGAGATTGAACAAGATTCAATTACTGAGAAGCCAGACAGAAAAGCCGACTCGATGCTTTGTGATGAATTTCAGCCTGAGTATTTCGATAGTATTTCAGTAATTATTAATACAAACTATTTGCTTCCAACAATTTTAAATTAAGGAGCACCAAAAAATATTAAACAAAAAACGACCAACCCAAGCTAGAATTTACCACTTTTGGAATATCTTATTTTACATGAGATTTTCAAAAGCATTTAAAGCTGCAAGAAACTATAAACACTGATGAGTACTCTTATGTCTCAGTCCGGATGCTAGCTGAGGAATACCTAGAAATGTCTGTTGTTCTTGAAGTGACTCTGCTAAGCTTAAGCATTTCCAGTTTTGTACTTTTGTACAACTTTTTGTTAAGAAGTAATTAGTTCATCAGACTGGTTTCTAGCATAGTTTTAGTCTGGACCTCCCATCGTTCCCACAGGCAATTGCTGGTTCACAAGTTAGTAGAAAACAGAAGCCATTTACAGTGGGATGTTTACGTGCAGCCACCCTCTCTCGGTTGCTAAAAGAATTTAATATTCTGGTAACAAACCACTGCCTGCCTCCTCCTTACAGCACACTGCGTGTATGTGATCCATACTGATAGGTGTGAGGTTCTGCTGTGACTGTTCCTCTGAGTTTGCAAGGTAGATGGAGTGAGAGCACTGGATTTGGGGGGAAAAATACTATCAAATTTGTCAAAACTCTTTGTTAAGTTTTGGCAGAGAGTTGAATGCACTCGATCTATATTAAATGAGAGGCAGCGATTCCCTATTTCCCTTGAATTTGAGTAAGGACAGACACGTTGATCGCAGCCTAATGTGTCTAGTTGACTATACAAGCGTTGGGCTGGAGGTAGAAGCAACGAAGATGACTTGAGAAGGCAGTGAAAGGAAGGTTAAAGACAGCTCATGGAATAGAAAAGTTGATATGATTTTCTCACTTGCTTGAAAACAGTTTCCCACAGCCCTTCCATGACTGATCCTCTGGAAGTACTGGAACCTCTATTCTTTTTACCAGAAGCAAGATCTACCTTTCTTACACGAAATAAGCAGGAGTGTGATGTTCTTACCTCCATTGCACCTAGGAGGTTGGCACTCTCTCCAATGCTTTCTTCTATGTATCTCCTTTCTTCATCTGTGATCGTAGGGTGCGACGCGGGGCTTTCATAGGAAACCAAAAGCCAAAACATGTACCAGACTATACCAAAGCTCCCTTTGGAATGGAAAGAAAGACTTTGAAAAGAAATGCACACTAGAGCAGCAAACAAGGGAAAAAAAAATCTGTGGCTGATTCATACATTTAAATTTAAATTCCTTTTTCCTAGGTTGCATTTTTAGCTTCAAATGCCTTAATAGTAGGTTTTTAAGGGGGTGGAGTAGGGTCATGCGACCCTGGAGTGAGGGGAGCCGAAGCGCCGTACCGTACACGTAGAAGACAGATGACCACCCAGTGTATTGCACCAAAATTCCTGCTAAAGGCATCGCGATGACAGCTCCTGCATAGGAACCTGCAAGCGAGACGGCAGAGCGGTCAGTCTCCAAGCGCTTTGGCGGTGCCAGCGGCAGCGAGACGACGGCAGGAGGGCGCTCACCGCAAAAGGAGGTGGTCGCGAGCCGGCTTCTTTCCAGCGGAGGGGCCCACTTGCTCCAGATGCCGTGGCAGGCAGGGTAGGTGACCCCCTGGGGAAGGGCCATGGCACACGTTAGTCAATGCTGATCCATCAGGCAATGCATCACCTTTGTACCAACATCTACTTTGAAGCTATTGCGTGCATAAAACATAAAGACATTTCACACTTCTATAGCACAGCAATAGCAAAACTCCAATTCCTATAAACCTGGATTTCTTTCTTGCATCATATATACATCAATGAATTCTGAATCCTTAAAGAAGCCTTATGGAACAGGTGGAAAACATCATTATTCCCTTTTCTTCCCGCTTTTTCAGGGAAGAATTGTGAGAATGCAGAAAAGAAAGAATCGTAACGCACAAGTATCAAGGTCAAAGACAGGATCAAAACAGAGAATCTCAGGAGTCTTTCAAATGCTGGGCTCATTTCTTCAGCCCTCAGTAAATAATCTTGAGTCTTGATGACTTTTAAACATTTGAACTGCAGTATGTGCAATACATCCATATATGCATATATGAATATTTTTTCCATTGCTCTAAAATAAGGAAATAAAATCAAGATGAGCTTAAAAATATAAGGTTCTAGGAGAAGTTTTCCTCTATTTCTAATTAACCTTTCTGAGCACCTAAGGCAAAGAATTGGATGTTAATTGTTGAAATTTTAAACCAGTTATGTTTTGGTATCCCTTCAAAAGCAGCTTTCATTTTAAAGGGTAAATAAAGGTAAGATAAAGAAACACCTTGCAGCCTGGAAACCTTAGAAAATGTAATATGAAACCTAGAGTCATTTTTTACAGAATTCATACTTTATTATTATGAAGTCTGCATGGTTGTATAAAAACCACTCTTTGCTTAATTTTGCTGGCTAAGTTTTGATTCTTGTTTAAATCACAAAAACCCTACTTTTTGCAAATGCCAAGAGTGTTTTTGTTTGTTTGTTTTGCAAAAGCTCGCACATCCTTATCACGTTTATTGACCATTTCCTATATTGCCCATACCTCTACGAGGCCCTGCAAGATCCTCACAAAGATGACGCATCCGTAGTGCACCCTGGCCGCAGATGGGATTAACATGTTGAGGGAGGATGTCAGCAGTATGGCAGCGCCAAACACCCTGCAAAGGTGGGGGAAAAGGAAGGGAAACAGCTTCAGGATTGTTCCAACTGACTTTTTCCACGTATATTCTCATTTATATATATATATGCATGTTCTTTTTGTAGGAATACACTAACCACCGGAAGGGGTTAGTGTCTACTTTCATGTAGTGTAATGAGACTCAGACCAAACAGGGGAATATGCATTTATTTAGCAGGTTCCTAAGGAAAGAAATTTTATGCCATCACAGACCTATATTGGACTATGCCTTTATATACACACTCTTTTGTTTAGTTAATTTTCTAATCTGTTGTCCATTTTGAAATCTGATCGAGTTCTCCACAGAAATTAGAAACTGGATCCCTAAATGTCTTGACAGAATAAGTGTCTGAGTGCAAGGGAGTCATATTAGTGTTTTAATTGTAAAAAAGTGGTAACGTGCACTCACTTCTTACAAAACAGTAAAGAATCCGCTTTTATACGTGCCAAAAGAACGGAATTTTTTTAAAACAGTGCTATATTTTCTTAGACGCATGAGTCAATTAATCTGGAAATGTGTATTCATAGAAAACGAATCGTTCTTCTGCCTTTTCGGGGCTACTTGTTGAGTATTTTTCAGTTTGACTCCCCAGCATCCTGGGGAGTGCTCTGAATAGAGCATGTTTGATGATCTAAAGAAATATGTGAAACAGTCATTCATTTTCCAAATTCCGATGTTTTGATTAAATTCTGCATTTGATTTAATAAATTTCTGCCCCTTGCAGGAGGAAGCCTTTTCTCTGGCATTATTATGTATTTTTTCCTCATGAGTTTATTCCAAAATTGCAAAATAATCTGATTTTCTTTTTTCCTTTTGATGAAGCTAGGCAGCATGTTTTTAAGTTCTCCATTCCCAGAAGCTGCGCAAGGGCAGGGACCTGGTAGCAATGCCTGGCCACTTTCTTTATATGAAACTATGTTATGCTAGGATAAATCTTGATGACTTCTTGACATGTGACATCAGGATTTCTGATGCGGAACCGACTTGACAGAAACCTTCAACCTTAGCATGTGTTTTTTAGAAATTGGTACAGTGCCATAAGTTAGTGGGAAACAGACCTTAGGCTTAAGAGACAGAAAGCAGTGATTAATTTCAGAAAGAAACTTCCTCCCCAGTATCTCTGTTTCACATTATGCATTTAAAACGGCAGCCCGGCACAAATCCTTAAACAGTAAATAAAACAGAGTCTACTTCCAAAGTTCTCCATCTGCTCCCTTTCTCGGGCTTCCCTGTGCTCCCCATCCCCTACTAGATAAGGTCCATGCCCTTTAAAAACACTTTTTTTTTTTAATAATAAGATGTTCCTTTTTGTGAATTTCTGAAGAGCAGCTGAATTTCTGAAAGCTGTAACTGTTCCAAATCAAAATTCGACTGTAAAATCCTTCTTTGTTCATGAACAGGAACAAAGGAGTATTTGTAGCTTTGTAGGTTTTTGTCTCTTAATAGCTTTTAGCTACGTGACTTAGGCAACAGTGTGTTTTTAATTTTGCGATTGGCATCAATTTGCTTGACCAGATTCTTAACTAGTGTGAATCAGTGCAGCTCTAAATCACTATTCCTGTTAAAATTATGCTATTATGGAGAGAATATTAGAAATTGCCGTTTTATAGGGATGAGATTTACAAAACTATTTGCGATACGTTAATTGTTTCTTCAAGGAGTTTTACTCATCTCTCAATGCTATATCTGAAATGAGATTCTTTTTGCCAGAGCTGAAGGTTGTATTTCTCAGAATAGCTTCTGTTCTTGTATTCATCAAAGAGAAGCTATTTCCTTAAACCCGTCTCTTCGAGAAGAGAAAGGAAAATGTAATTTTAAGAACCATTGCAGGCACACATCCTACAAAGGGAAATCCTGGCTGTTTTTAGACACACATATGTATTTACACACAATAAATATTTAGTTACATTAAGTACTAGGCGATTAAATAATTCCACAGTGTCACTTATGTGTCACTCGTGTGTCACTTGTATATCAGTTCTTTCTCAGAGCTATGTTTTATTGAGTCCAACATTATCAAAATCAAATAGGTTAAGATTTTTATTCAAAGGTATATGGGTTTAAGGGTAGAATAGAGTAAAGGTAAATTATGATTCTTGTCAGAAATGGCATTTTTATCCTTTTTTTTTTGCATGCAAATTAAAAACAGCACAAATATTTTAGTGCATCGCTATTTGAAACTCTCACTTTGGAGTAAATACATCTCCCTTCATTTCCTCTGCATCTCTCAGTGCACAGCCACGCATAAGCAGATCACTGATTTATGAGTTTTATCATAAGTTTTTCTCTTCAGTGCTCTTTTTTTACTTGCTGCCGTTATCTTTTCTCTACAAATACTAAAATATTCCTAGCAGAGTGCTGTGAGTTTGTTTTGCTTCTGAAAATATCCTTATTTGCTCCGCTTAGATACAGCATTAACCCCAAACATGGGTTAGAAAGCATAACTGCAGTAGTTCTAGGAATATTTTCCTCCACTTAAATATTTACCCAGTTATTCATCTGCATAAATCTGATTAAAAGATGTGATAAACTGTATGTCTGTTAAAACCATATTTTTCTTCAAGATCCTTGTATTTTGGTAGCAAATTGACAGTATGTTAGGTTCCACAGTTGCATTGATTTGCAGTTGAAAATGGATTCATTTCATTTGGGGACAAACATGGTTCACATATTTAAAATAAGCTTTTTGGCCTGGATGGGGCTGGTTGTTCCTGTCCCACTCTGCACCACATTTTTTATGCATCTGTCTGTGTGTCCTGCTCTTGTCCTGAGGCCATCGCGATGCCTGACTTTTGGTGCATTTCCTTAGTCATCCCCTATTTTATTATAAGGGACTCACTGTACCAAGCCCCCCAAAATAAGATGAAGCCCAACGGAAGACTGCCATGGAGCTGTGCAGGCTGATTTTTGCTGCAGGAACATGAACAGGTTTCATGTTGGTCACACTCCAAAACCAAGTAAAATGCATCTTGGTGCCATGTGACAAATTTAAGAGCTTTAGCAGGTAGAAGGTAAACTCCAAGAAAACTAGAATATACTACAAGCAAAAGCAGGAGAAGCTGAGAGCATTTCCATCATTCTCAGCCCTGACATTAAGAGGGGATTAAAATGACCTGATATCTCTTCAGCAGTCCCTACATTTAAGAGAAAAAGTCCTTTCTGACCTCAATCAGCAAGCAGTGCAACCATCTACAGAAGAAGATAACCATATGTAGAAGAAAATAAATACATAGAAATAAAAGTAGTATGTCAAGGAGGGGAAAAAATAATAAGTCCTGGCCCTCAGAAATGAGCAGAGGAAGCCTTGAAACAAAGAATTACACTTTGCTTGTCTGCCTCTGTGAGTAGACTCAGTAGATTCGGTCCCTGAAGAGTAAACCTAACACTATTCTTCAGTGCTTTACTGACGTTGGCATTATGTGAAGGTCATGAGCTGTGACTTGCTCCTTCTGTAGTACAAGTAGCGTTAATAGCAAAATCATATTTGACTAAGAGACATTTGGGGTGGGAGCAGAGGAAGGAGATGACTCTGACAGTTCAGGAAAGAGGGTGAGAAGGGAAGAAGTTGCAGGAGAAAATGATCTTTTTCAGTCCAGTTAGCTGTTTTCTATGTTTGAGGGAACAACTGAAGAAAAACAAATGTATTTATTAAAATGAGGAGCCCAGGATGGCAGCATTCTTTTACCTCAAGAAATGGGGGTGACATTTGCTCCCATTGCAATGACTCCAGAAAGCTAAATCCTCTTGCCCAGGTGTATGGATAAGAGTCAGCTGTTAAAAGCCAATATATTTCTAACAACATCTGTTTTTAATATGATTGGCAAATGCTATGATTAACTATGTCTCCTTGTTCGTTGAATAAAGTGATCACATTTTATGACAAACAAGCCAAAGAGTATGGCAAAAAGGGTGCCCTGTGTAAAAAAAAATCAGAAGAGCAACTCACTGTGTTCAAAATAGAATTTTTAGATATTTATTTCAAAGGAAAAATTCTTTAGATTTAAGATGCTTGAATGTATGCTTTATAAATGAAGTATGAATGATGCTCCATTAAAATCCAAAAAATGAAAAATAGGAACTACTAGTAGGTCACTGAGGAACACAAGATAAGTTTCCAACTATTTTTCAGGGATTGCGTTGAAGACTAGGTTGGCATGGAAGATTTCACTTGACTCTTCATGGTAATCTAAATAAGGTTTTACTGGGTTCGAAAGGAAATTCATGCAAGACTGAATCGTTTTAGCCTTTGAGAAGTCACCAATCGTCGTTTCAGTTAAATGACCTATGTATTGAATCATCAAGTTTGATTATTTTAATTTCCTAGGGAAATTAAAGAAGAAAGAATTTCACATTGCTGCTATAAATTAAATCAAAATATCATAGGGAGATTTGCTCTGACTGTGAACAGGAACCTATAAGCAATAGAACCCACATACATTTCTGGCCTGTATATTTGCTTGATTTTGCAGTAATACTAATCACATTATAAAGGACTTTATTTTCATGGAGTAGAGAATTTATAGTGAATATTTTATTTAAAATATTACCTTCTGTCTTTTAATGAAACCTCTAGACATTTTTTAGCCATTCAATTAGTTGTTTTTGCCACCCCATGACTCCTTGCTTGCAGAGGCCTCCACAAGTCAGTGCTGACCTCGTGGACATATTCGTATGGATTTGGGAAGCAAAAACATTTAATGACTCTTCACTGGCACGAATGTTTTCACACTTGTTCTTTCCCTCATATGGTGGTAAATGAGCAGGAATCATAGCTATAGGAAGCACTGCGTAAAAACTGAACCCAGGGCCTCCTTCATCTGGCCTCCCCTCTTCCCATTTACTTGATCACCCTCTGGACCCTCTCTGGCTGGAATTTCAAACCAGTGGTTTCCTTTTACAACTCATTATTTCCACTTATGCCCAGCTAAAGCTCTGCCTCCTTCTCCCTAGCTCATCAGCTTTGGGTTGGCTTGCTCTTGAAATACATAATTGGCTCGATCGTATTTCAGGCCAAGAGCATCTCGCTCAAATTACCTTGCTGGGGTCCAAGTCTTGGGCTGTGATTAGACTTAGACTGTGGACTTAGAGGCTGCTGAAGGAGGCAAAGCCCTGTAAAATAATGCTACATAACTGTATAGATAAGGAGGACGTAACCCTGATACAGGCTTGCCTGATGTCAGAAACTTAGGTGTTTTATTTCTTTGCAGAGGGCACTAGTTTTTAACCTCTGTCAGGGACCCTGGTTATCAGGTAGCATTTATGAGTGCAGCTCATGGACGATGGGGACGTGGCAGAGAATGAGGAGCAAAGTTTTTTGGCATCCTAGACATAGCTGGATGATATAATCTAGATAAATAGATTTCTTTGGAGTCTTTGAAGACTTTGGAGTCTTTTGTGTTTCTTTGGAGGCTTTGTCTGAAACCAAGTCTGGTGTCATTTTGTGCCAAATGTAGCAAATTTTCTAGGGATGCTGATTTTAGAGGATTCAGGTCAGTGGAAGATGGAATGCAAAAATAAATTCTGATTTAAGATCTAATCTGGCTCCTGTTAGTTATATGTGAACAAGAAGGGTCATATTCTCCATTTGGTAATCCTAGTCCTGGTATTTACCTATTGTGTCACTTGCTTAGCCCCTTACTAACCTAAATAATTTGGATTGTATTTATCTTACTGTAGTTGTCCTGATAACTCTTATTGGGACCTTTTCTATTTCCCTTTGCTCCGTCAAGTGGACTAAGTGAAAATAAATTCAATGTGGGAGGGACCAGTTCCCTATTTTGTGACGTTTCGTCCTACTGCTCTCCAGTACAGGCTAATTTCCTGCTCATCCTGTTGACCACTCTGCAGTGGATGTTTTCATTGGAAAAGACTGCCCTGAGAGTTCATAGATTCCTAACTGATAGAGACAATGAAGTGTTGTTTTGTTTTGTTTTGTTTTCCTGAACCAGGTCTTTAATTTGAATTAAATCACATAGGACCAGTAAAGCTGGGATCACGCAGCGAATATCAGAGGGAATTCAGGAAAACAGCCAGTCAGCTACTTGGGACACTGGAGAGGCACAGTTATTCCCGGGTGCTGGTCATGGGTTGAAGGTGCTTCCTGAGAGTGGATCACTTAAACCCCATCATCTCTGATAGGAATCTGTGGCCAGAAGCCCTAACATAGCAGCTTTGCGTGTCTTTTTAAAAATGTGTTAAAAACAGGTTATTTTCATTCAAGTGTGTACGAGGGAGGAGGGGACATGTCTGTCTGCCCTGCAAACTAAATCCTATTATAAGCCCTTCAAGAAGCATTAATATGTAAAAGCTGACCTCCCACCATCTAATCCAGCATAATAAGGGCTCAGGTACATTATTAATTTTTGTCACACATCTGAGGCCCCCTTTTTATCAAGCCAGAGCCCTGTCCAAATCCCCCGCCGCATCATTAAATTGTGAAAACAGCTTCATCACTCGTGACAGAAAAATGGAAGGACCCGGAGCCATATGGCAGAGGGAGCAGCAGCACCCGCCACCCGCCGCCGTGTCCCCTCCTCGCGGCCGCGGGGGCCTCAAAGACGCATGTGAGGCTGCGGTGGGGACAAAATCATCTTGTTTTCCTGCTCTGCTTGGCTGGGAGGGGGGGAAGCCAATGCCAGGAGCTGGGAGTGGAGCCCAGCACCAGCTGGAGGATGTTGAGCTGGAATTCAGAAGTCAGGCCGTGTCTAGCCGGCCCCACGTGCCCTAGCTAGACTGGGAGCTACGAGCTGTTCCAGGAGGAATTTGCACTTGTATTTCTAAACCAGTACCTTGGCTTGCATATTTTTTATTCTTGCTGTAATTAAAAACGGCTGATTTAGGCACATTCGCATTATCATTTCTCTGACACACTAAGGACACATTTTCTATTAAAATATTTTGCATGCCGAGAAGAAATGCACTGACATATATTAGTCTGTAATATCATGCTGTCTATCCAGGGAAATAATCCTATGGGATTACTTGCTGGGAACAAGGATTTGGCCCTTAATAACAAGATGAATGGCGCTTTAACAGCAGAGAAGGATCCGAACTGCAGGATTGATTTATATATTTTCATTCAGGTCAGCATGTGGCAACGATGCAGAGTTCAACCCAGATGAGAGATAATTGAGTTGTGCAGAAATTCAGTTTAATTCTGCAGCCATGACTATTAACAAGAATAGTGCCAGAATTTGCTCTTTGACAGATAATGAGCAATGCGTGTCATTATTGCAGAGTTATATAGGTTACTTCAATTTAAAAAGTGTAGTTCTCTTTTGTCTTTGTGTAGGAGAGTTGGTTTTGTCTCTTACAGGACAAGGTTTCATTATAGATTCACAGTGTCTTTTTCATGGAATTTTTAGAGTATATCAGAAGTGAAAATCTGAGGATATTTAAATATTCCTGAGATGCGGTCGTAAGACGAGTCCAGTTCTCACACCTTCCCATATGGCTGCGACGGCACAGCAGGTAGCTCAAACCGCACGCTGTTCACAGGCGCTGCAGCTTTGCAGCAGTGCCAGTGGGCATCAGGAATTGCTGATTTAAATAAAGGCGTCGTTTTTCTAGGTTAAAGACAAAACTAGCCAATATGTTTTAAGGCCAAAGTGAATATATTTGAAGGCCGTAAGTCCCCTATGGCACTTCCATTTCCCTTGCTTGCCCCCTCCTGAAAGCATGTTTTTGTCAGAGCTGAAAGAAGGCCTTCAGAATAGGAATCTAGCATCCAAGGTGAAAAATGCAATATATTCTGTCTCTGCCTGGGCCAGTGGTGGCCAATACTCTTTGTTAATATTTATGTTTCTTCCATTTATCTGGCTTTTCCCTACTGGTTCTTGTTATGACTTTCTGTAGGATTAAACAAAGCGCAGTACATTCATACCCAGACATTTTCCCCAGGGAAGGCTCATGCATATTTTATAATCGTTACCTCCCAGTATTCTTTCGAACATACTGGACACGTGGTTCCTGCTATTTCTTTTTCTATACGTCTTACCAGTTTACAGTGGTCTTCAATATATCATCTTTGGCCTCTTTGCACCCACAAGCTTATCAGCATTTACGTGCACTTACGAAACGGCTGATAAAATGTGCAGATCGCACTAGATCTTGTTAAAGGACTGTTCAGCACTGTCACAATAGCATATAAATCTCTGAAGGGTTCATAAACAGTAGTTAATCAGTATTCATAATATACCCATTTGATAAGTATTGTTATTCCAGTTATAGACACTCGCTTATTTATGAAAAACATGAGAAAAGGGATTTTGTCACAGCTACGTGATGACTTGAGCTTGTTATAGCCCAAATGCTCTGGGGCCCCTATATAGTCAAGGGGCAGAGCTGAGCCTCTTCTGGGGATGCTATAATACACGTGAGGTTTGACGTGCTTCCCAACCAAGCTGCTTAGCTAAAATACAAAAATTCTCTGGGAGGAGCGCAAAGTCAAGAAAAAAATGTACCAGTTTGCAGATTACACACTTACATTTTTTCAAAATATCAGAACAGCAAAATCTGCTGATAATGCAGTTGCTAAGGTGCTACAAAAGAGTGTAATTATCGAAAGGTCATTTCTGAACTTCATATCAGAATACTGCATTCCCTGCATCATTTTAGAGCATTTAAAGCATCTTGGCCGTCACTTTCCATTTAATCCACTTTCGAAAGACAGAGCTGAGCAACTGTCAAACCACAAATTTGTTTCTTTTTCCTTTTAATAAGGTTTCAATGACTGTAAGCGATAGCCACCTTTTCAAAGGTGCCGAGTTGAAATGAAGTCTGATTAGCCCCAGACAAAGTCCCTTTTGTGGCCTGAGGAGCAATGCCGAGCCCCGGCCTGGGGGACTGCGGTGGGTTACGGACTGCAGTGTGTTCACGCAGCGTGATAATCTCATAACAGTAGCCTCAGCAGCGCTGACATGGAAACCTGTACTTTAAAAGCATTCAAATGAGATTTCCCCTGCTTTTAAATGGCATTTACTGCCATTGCGAGTTACGGTTCAACTGATTAAATAGTGTGAACACATGCTAGTCGTGGATTATACTTGAATTTTCCTGTTTTTCCTTGTAATTTTCAGGGTGGAAAAATGCTTTTAGATAATCTGAGTGCCACACAGTTTGTTCCTTCTAAAATTGCAGGTCACACTAGTGAAAATCTGCTGTGACTTGAATAAAAGCAGTAAACAGTGTTGAATCCCCAGCATTTTTCATCTTTGTAAAAATTTCTCTCTCTGCTACTCTTTTATAAGAAAGCTTTGCTATTACTACTCAGAATGAGTTGTAGCTAAAAAAATGTTTATAGCATCTTGGGATCTCTGTAACCCGTTCGTCCGTTCATGCCCCACCACTCTCAAAAGATCTAAATCATGGTTGATATTCTCTTGTGGAAGATATTTATATAAAAATCTCTACAGGGACCATCCACTTCTCCCAGGGCAGCGCAGTCCAGGGAGTGGGGCACTGTTCCCAGTGCAAGGAAATTCCAAATATGGGAAGTAAGAAACCTGGATTAGCTGCTGACTTGGAGGCCCCTGCGGCAGGATGCCTTCTCCAGAGCGTGTCCCAGTGCTCAGTGCTCAATGTCCCCTAATGCTCAATGGATGGCAAGGTTAATTGCTTGTAGTTCATTGAGAACCTAATCCCAAGGAAAGGTGTAGCTGCAATAAACCCTCCCCGAGGGACTCCACGTGGTGCTTCCATCGCTCCTCTGGCCTCCTGCATTGGTTGCAGGGCAGTTTCGGACCAACCTCTTCCAGAGGCAGATCCTCCTCTGGGAGAAGAGGTCGCTAGCCTTGCACCAAAAGGGAACCCTCTTCCATTTTCACACACTTCCCAAGGGATGCAAGTTTAAAGCTTCGCTCATGGCAAACGAGTTGGCACCTGAGGCCCAACCCTAGTCTTTTGGAAGATTAAATTGTCTTGCAGTGTCCTGAATCTTCCCTAATGCTATGGAAAGCAATAGAAGTTGAAAATGTTCAGGAGTGGCCTGTGTAAGGTGCTATAACCCAATTTCTGCTGGTTCCCTAGAGCAAAAAGTTCTACATGTGCTCTGGAATTTTCAAGCACAATTTTGTTTCATCTTAGTGGTACTAAGAAAGTGGAATACTGCAATACTGCCAGACACTACAGAAATGGGTCCGTAAGTCCCCTTACTCTTGTAGGTAAAGCATTTCTCTCAGTGTTGGACTGAAAGGACTTTATCGAGGAAAATCCTCAGTGATTACATCTGAGACAAGCTGAGGACCAAGCTGTCCAGTGCAAACCCCTGACAACCTCGATCCGCTGTTCATCACCCATCAATAAATCCCTCTGAAGCAACAGGGAGCTGCATGTATGGCAAGAGCACCAAACTGCTGTGTGGAAGCAACCTTGCGTTTCACAATTAGGAAAGCACATTAGTAAAAGGCCTGTTAGTAAAAATCTCCCAGCTGACTTGATTGAGAAAAAAAAAAGAAAAAAAAAAAAAAAAGCAGAGATTGGAGGGTTCGTTGTGACTAATTCTTGATGGGCAGTACGTGTTTTGAATGAGGGACAAGATGAAAATACAGAGGCTCAGCCCTGCTTGCAATGAACGTGCTGCGCGAGGAAGGGTTTCCTTGAGTGACAGGAGGGTCGTTTCTGCCCTGCCTTGTGCCTCAGTGACGCAGCCAGGCTATGTCCCAGTGTCTATAATTGGCTGCTAAACTGAATCTTAATATCAAGCAAACTCAGCAACTGCCTGGAAGTAACAAATTGCGGTCACAAAACACCCGCTAGCCTTCCTTGCTCGTCGCTTCCCTTGACACTCTTGGCAGTTGGGACATGTTCTTGCCTTTGTGCCATCCTTTCCTTGTAAGCTTTATCTCCTTCCCTTATGGGGAATGACTCATTTTCCATCTTCAACTCCAGGCTGAATTTTTAATAGATTGTCCTGAATCCTGCTGTGCTTTTCTGGAGTCTGTTTTTCATAGGCAGAAGTTAGTTTTTCTGTATAAATTCAGACCCTCTGCATGCAGAAATGCAGAGGAAAACAAGGATCTCACAAAAGATACGTGGGGAGATTTGATAGGGAAAAATAAATACATAAATAACCCAGATCTCATCCACCACAAGGTGAAGGGACCAACTGTGGCTGTAACATCTGGCCAACACTGACTTCTATAGTAGCTGACACTTGGTGATTTAAACAGTCATTCACCTTGTGCTGGAGTTATCTCAGAGGCTTGCACAACAGCAATAACTTATCTGTGAAAAATCCTGAGTTAAAATCCAGCCAGGCTAATAACAGGAACATTGCAAAGGAGAGGAAAACCTGGTTCTGAGGCTCCAGGCTGTGTATTCCTACTCCTCCGAGTTTTCCTTGGAATTCCCATGCCGTTCTCTTGCAGATCTTTACGGTTACACTACTTGATACCTGGATTAACTCAGATTCCTTTGCTGAAGTTATGCTAGGGCAAATGATGGCTGAATTTCTTAGATCCCTGGGTCAAATGCTGCCGTCTTTGGTAGGGGATGATTCCTGACATTTCAAGGTGTTACAGGATGTGTAAAGATGCAAAAAAAACATGCCCAAGATGATAGGAAGAAAGGGGAAGGAGCCCTTTTGGGGGTGCTTTGTCGTTATTTGAAATAGCCTCATGCATTTCTGAGCCATTATCCTGTAAAATTTCAGGCACTGGATATCCTTATTCAAGAAATGTCGTGTTGTGGTTTCATTTGCAATCAGAAGGATGATAAGAGTTGTTCAGAGGATCCCTACCCTGGTAAATAGTCATTATTTTTCATGGAAGTCTCTTGTCTATAAGGGATGCTGCCCTCAGAGAGGGCATTTTTGCCCTTTCTTCTCCCTTTTTTTCCCCAAATACGAGGAAACTTGCTCCCAGGCAAGCAGATAGCATCTCTATTCAGGGCTACCTTTGATGCTGCCTGCTCCTGAGAGGAGTTAAAGGTCTCTGTTAGTATTTTTAGCATCCATCTGCACTTAGTTCACTGCAGCTTTGCAGAGCGGCACTAGGACCTTCGTTACTTCTCCTAATGAGGAGCCTAGGGCACTAAGGATGCAACGTGAAAGCCTCATGTGCCTTGAATACCCAGCGGATCTAATTAACAGGTAGAATCGCACCCAGGGTGCTTGCAATACTGCCAGACGCCATAGAAACGGGTCCTTAAGTCCCCACGCCATCTGCACTTCCCTTTCATTGCGTAAATCTCATTGAAGCACACTTTTTTCTTTCTTTCTTTCTTTTTTTTTTTTGACCATTCCACATTCATTTCGGTGCCAATGGAAAACTCCCGCTGATGGTTTTCCTTGTCTTAAAACCCACCCCCCCAAAAAAAAAAATTGTTTCATCCAGTCTTTGGAAAAAAAAAAGAAAAAAAGGAAGAAGAAAGAAAAAGAAAGGAGGAGGGGAAGGAAAAATCTCTGCAGCTTCGATGCAAAAAGGAACGTGTGAGTTTTTCTCGGGTTTTGCTAACAGCGGGCGGCGGGGGCAGGGCCGGGCCCCCCGCGGACGCGGGTTTACCTGTTGGCCGCCAGCCGGGACGAGATGTAGCCGCCGGGGATCTGCGTGATGATGTAGCCCCAGAAGAAGGAGCCGTGGATCATGCCGACCGTTTCGGGGTCCCAGTTGAACTTCGCTTTCTTGCCGCGCCAAGGTGTCAGGAGGGAGGGACGAGGAGGAGGAGGAAAAGAAGAAGAAGAAGAAGAGGAAGGTTGTTAATGGGCCGCATTCAAGCGCTGCCGCGCGGCAGCTTTCTAGCGAGCAGCCGGGCAGGGACGGGGAAGAGGCACCTATTCCTGCCCGGAATAAAGAAGCGGCAGCAAAAGCAACTCGGTAGCGATCGCCGCGGGCTACCCGTGTGCCCCGGCCGGCCGCTCACCGCAGCCTCGGGCCCGGGGACGTCCCGGGCTCGCACAGGCGTCGCTGGCCCCCGGGAAACGAAGCGGGGGCAGTGCTGCCTTCCCGACCCACAACCCGCCCCCCGGTGCCTAAAAACGGCCGCCGCTGCCCGCAGCTCCTGCAGGCGGGCGGTTGGGGCCGGGCTTGCCCGGTTAAGCCTCGGCTGTGCGTGACCTTCACCCCCGCGCGCCTGGGCTGCGAGCCGCGTTGCAGCGGGGCCGTTTTATTCCCTCGGCCCCTTCCCTCGCCGGCGCCGCGACCCCTTGTGCTGGCGCTTGGCTCGACGCCTTCCGAGCCCCCCGTCCCCTGCATTCGTTTTGCGAGACACTGGATTTATGTTTTTTGTTTGTTTGTTTGTTTGTTTGTTTTCACGGAAGAAACTCAGCACGTGAAAAATAACCCCCGTCCCCGGGGCCGCGGAAAGCGCTGCCTGGTCCCACCGAGAGCACGGAGTGGTACGGAGAGAGCGGCGGGGCCGGGGCCGGCGACGAGGGGGAAGGTCCCCACCTCCTTAATGATCTTCCCTCCGCGGTGTATGGTGCTGTTGTTGACCATGTCCACGATGGCCACTCCCAGGTTGCAGCGGATGCCGAAGGAGATGCAGAAGCCGAGGCCGCTCATGATGGCGATGATGTAGCGCCGCGGCAGCCCGAAGCACGTGCAGTCGCACAGCGGCGCCTTCTTCGGGGCCACCTCCACGGGCTTGCCATCCTCCGTGAGCTCGATGGTGTCCCCGGCCTTCTGCCTCTTCTCCAAGACCCTGCAAGGGCACGAGGAGGCGGGAGTCAAGACCCCGTCACCACCCGCCGGCTCCTCCGGAGCTCCAGGTGGGGCTGGCTCGGGGTTTGGGGGGGTTCCTGCTCTGCCTTCAACCTTCAGCAACCTTCAGCAAGGACCTGTGGGAGTCGCGATTAGTCATCCCCGTGTCCCCCCCTCCCCACCCCGCATTCCGCCGCCTCCCCCCCGCCCCAGGGAGGAGCTCTGGCTGCGAATGGCTCATCTATCATTAAAGCCTCCTCTTTAAATATGTAGGACGCAGTGAGGAGGCATCGTCTGTAACCACTGCAGAGGCGCCATGTTGGGCAGCCCAAGAGGCTTCGTTTTCTTGCTTTTGTTTTTTTATTTTAATTTATTATTTATTTGTTTATTTTTGGAGCAGGTTGCAACCCTCTCGTTGCTGCATTGGAAATATTAAGGGTGTGAGCGGGTGGTGACATCGCTTCTGGTCTGGGAGCAGAAGAAATGTTAGTGGAAAAGGGCGCGGGGGGCGACAGCGCTGCCTCTTTTGGACGTGCAAAATGGCTGTCACGAGCTGGGGGAGAAAATAGGGTGGTTGTCCTCGGAAAACGATCTCCGGACAAGCCTGTCCGACGATCAGCGTGCGAGCATCTCCCCGGGGCAGCCCCGTGTGCGCTGCCCTCGTTCCCTTAGCCCTCCCTAGGCGGCAATCCTAGAAACCAGGGCTGGCGAGAAATGCTTATTTGTGCCAAATTCAAGCCAAAGGGAAAACAACGGAAAAAACAACCAACCAACCAACAAAAACCCCAACCCTGTCCTCCATCAAAGGCAACTTAGTAGAACATTTGATTTGATTTCTCCTCTGGAGGAAAAGCTTTAAAAACACCTCGCCGGCGATAGGGTCGAGGTTTGCCAAGCGAATGTCCCATGCCGAACCCTCAATCTCCTTTTATTGGCACGGGGATATTTAAAAAACACGAAAAAATAAATGTCCTAGCGGTGCCCTAAGCCCTCTGCTCATGCCAGGAACCTCCTGCGAGGAGCAGCTCGGCGGGGGGAAGCGGCGGCTTCTCTGCGATTTGCGGAAAATACAGAGCATCCCTCGAGCAGTTACTCAGCTGAAATCCTCGCCATTATTTTTGTTTTGTTTTATTTTGTTTTATTTCTTTGCGGGGAGAATTAATCCCGTTCGTAAAGCGGGCATTGGCTTTCGTAGTGCCTTGAAGTCGCGAATAAAAGGCAACCTTGCGGGATTTTTATTTTAACGCTCAAACTTCGTTCGTGGGAATGGAGGGTGATGCCGAAGTGTCTTCTCACTGAAAGGGCTTGTCGTCCTCGGGAAGACACTAAGGTATAAGGGATACACGAAACTATTGTAATTCTTCGAATCGGAAACAAAAATGGTTGGGTGCTGTGCGTTGGGTGAGATTAGTAACCAATGCACTCGTTAGTCAAGGGAGAGTTTAAAAGGAGTTTCCCTGGAAAATGTGGACCCCGCTTCTCCATAATTTGCCGTGTGACAATATAAAAAGAAGTGGGCACGATCGTTTTATTCATTTAAGTTTTCGTGAGTCTTTTAGCGCGTCAGAAAAAAGGTTTTATTTCCTTCGTGGTATTTTAAAGAGTTATTCTCGTTTCTCTCTAGTTATTTTTCTGGTCGTCGAAGGCGGCTTAAAACTACGGCCATAAAATGCAGGGGTTTCACTACATTGTCGTTTGCTTTGGCTTGCTAAAACTGCCCCTTTCCTCCTTAAATGGAAGCCTTGGTTTTGTCTTTATCACTTCGCTGCTATCCCCCCTCCCCTTAAAATGGCAGCAGAAGTTGTGACTCATGCTGAGCACCAGCCTTGTGCCTGTGCCCAGCACTGCCGCAGAGGTAAGGAAAAAAAAAAAACCACTTTTACGTGACCTAAAGCAGGCAAATAAAACCGCACTTGGCTTTCAGCAATAATTCTTTAAAAAGGAAAAAAAAATGGGCACAATTTCTATCAGAGGAGAATTCCAAAAATATATTGGAATGACTCCCAGCGTGCTGGAGGTCACTAGAGTCGCCAGGTTTGATGGAAGCCGATATGTTAACTTTTGGCACATCTTTTTATTTTTATTTTTTATTTTTTTAGTAATGGCTGATTTGGGGGCCGTATGCCGTCTCGAAGATGATAGAAATGTGCATAAGCAGAGAAACGTTCTGCGTGATTCTTACGCGTGTAGCAGTTGCAGTTATATATTACTTATAAACCAAGTGGCTGCTCCCCGATGCAGACTGATAAATAATTAAATATATCCCTCTATACGTTTGAGCTTAAGAAAAAAAAAATCGTTCGGTTATCAATTATTTATATATCTCCATGTTTGTCTTCCTCTGGCGACGAATTACACAGGGGACAAGACTAATCGAAACCAGGAAGGATTATTATTATTATTGTTATTATTTTTTCTTAAATGATTGGTAAGGGCAAGGAGAAAGACCCTTGGACTGCGTTGCAAAATTACCGCAAAACAAAAATACAGGGAGCTGCTCTCCTCTGAATCTGGGTTCGAGATGGGCTCCTGGTTTTTGTTAGTGGCAGAAAGACGGGGTGATCTCTCGCCGCAGATCTGCTGCCACCATCTACAAATCAGCTAGGCAAGTTAGGAGGGTGCCATATTGAGAAGCTTCAGCAGTAGTTTCCAGGATCCAGATTATATCAGTGATAGCTAAAGAGCTCCCAGCCCGTCCGCGACCAACGTACCCAGCGCATAAACTGTTCCACCTCCCCCGGCAGCTGGGGCTTAAGAAAACCCTCCGGTCGCTCCTAGTGAGCAGCGCAATCCTCCAAGAGACCTCGTTCTTACCTGTAGAGTTGACCAAGCGATTTTCCAGCAAAATTCCTCAGTCCCTCCTTGCCGGGGTTCAAAATCCTTTGTTTTACCGACTCCATCCCTGCAGGGCTGCGCGCTGGATGCCGCTCCGCTCCGAACAGGGCACCGCTACGAGCGACGCTGCTTCATGTTGCTCCGATCGCCAACTTTCCCCGCCGCGTTACATGGCCACCCGTGCACGGCCGGCTGCAGGGAGAGGCAGGGGGAGCGCGGGCGCGTGTGCGAGCGAGAGAGACGGAGAGAGAGAGCCGGGAGCGGCGGTGGGGGGGACGGAGAGGGGGGAGGAAGGCGGGGA
>NW_010582707.1:46699-76546 GCF_000705375.1 Tinamus guttatus
TGGCCCCCCGGGGCTGCTGCTCGCCGCCCGCCGTGTCCCGCGGGGCTCTGCCGCACGCCGGGGCCAGTGGCCGCCGCAGAGCCTGGTCACACACTGCTCCTCTGTACTGCGTGCGGACAGTCCCACTCGGGGGCCAACACGGCCTTAACTGCAGAGAGCTCTTTCTGTAGACACATGGCACCTATCATCAAGGTACATGTGTCTCCATATCCATATTTACTCGCCTGGGCTCTTCCATACAATATTAGGTGTCCATTAGCGACCGCTTTCTTGTAAGCTGTTGATATTCTCATACCTTTTGTGTGCTGTGCTTTAATGCCCTGGAAGAGCCAGCATTTAGGGGTTTTGTGGTATTTATAGTCCTGGAATGAGCCAGGGACGTTCTGTCAACGGGATTATTCCTTCCTTCCGGCATCTCGTAGTAATCTGTTGACCTTAATCACTTGGCGATGCTTTGGAGATGCAAAACATCATATTTCTTTCTAAATGTCATATTTCTCACAGGCTTCATGCTAACCTTAAATTTTCAGTGAAGCAGGTTTGTTACTTGCAAAAATGTTGAATGTGACTCATGGCCCCAGCAAAACTGTCTGAAATTAGTTATGCCCTCTCTTGCTTGCTTAATTTGTGACCAAATGTAAAGATCGTGTTACAAAAATAAGGTGAAAAGAAACCCATTCCCCAAAGAAAGCATGTGCTGCTCCTGCAATACCCTGAAAGCAATGGGTCTTTGGAATTATATAAATATTTTTTTCTGATGTTGCCCTCTGGTGGAGGGCTAATGAAGTTCTACAGCAGCAAACCGCTTTTGTGCAGGAAAGACCAAATATTTTAACACCAAAATTCCCATAATGACACACTTCTCTGTGAAGAATTTCAATATTTAATTTCCAAAAATGTACAAAACCCATAAAGTATTACAGTGGCAACTAAATGAAAACTATGTATAAGTGGAGTTAATTAATACCATAATACACTGTTGATAACTACATCCTGATACTGAATGCGATTTTGAACACAGGGTTCCTTATAGCATCTTTGCTGCCACTGCACCGTTGAAAGGGTTTTTCCCAGCACATATGAGATTATGTAGTTATATAACCAAATCCTTCCAGTATTTCATGGCTATGTCATGCCAATGCAGATGCTCAAAAGAAACTTGAATTAATAGATTTTTTTTTTCTTTCTGAAGGTCAGAAGGAATAGGAAATGATTTAGTAAGGAAGCAATGGGATTATATTTGGAAAGGAAATTCAATTGGAAGAGTACCGAGCACTTTTTCTGAGCTGGCTGTTGAGATCGTTAAATCTGTGGGGTGAAGGATCCTAGTGTTGGTCATTCACACATTACCTACAATATGGAGCCCTTTTTGTAGGAAAAAAAAAGTGTTATTGCTGCAGCTTCTACTGTTAAGTAGTAGCAATAAATATTAGTGAAATAATAACATTTAATAAGTAAATGATGACCGATTTGGGAGAGATAAATAATTTATCATATCACATAAGAATGGATTTAAGGGCCAGATGAGACTTTTCTGGACATAGTCTCCTACTGGAGGAAAATGGGTTAGTCCTTAATTGTATAAAATATGAAAAACGGCAAATATCCCTAGGGTAGTGAAATTCTTTAGTGAATAAGCTGCTGCGGCAGCCATCTAAAATAGAAATTTTATATCCATCACATACAATAGTCAGAATTTCTAGCATCACTTCCTGGACAAACCCAACTGCTTAGATTTCAATTCAGAAACTAATATGTGTGCAGAAAGCTAATGCCTTTAGTGTCATAAAATATATTCAGACTTGCTGGCTTTTAAAACAACATTGTATATTAGTTTTTCAGTGTGGTCGTATTATGTAATTTCTAGAGGAAGCAACATGTTAATGTGCTATCAATATTATGGTTTCAAAAATATTGCAAAATGCTCAAAGGAATTCATCCAGAAGTCACCTGGTAAAAAACACATCTCTGAGAAAGTTCTAGCAATTACTGTGGGATCATTTTATGATTTTTTTTTAACAGCCATACATGTATTGATTTAAATTCCTATAATCACATACATTCTAAGAGATTTGGCTTTCCACCTCCACTAAAAGGCTGCAAAATATGTTTTTTAATCGTAACTTAATCCTTGGAAATAAATTATGTGCTTAAAATCTTAGTTATACTGTTAAATGCTTTCATGTAATACAGACCCAGTGAGGTCTGAGGACATTATGAACGTGCTTCACAAATTAAGATCTAACTCCTGCTCCTATTTAGGTTAGACGGCCATTAAATCCATGGAAGTTATGTCATCTTAGGAACACAGCAATTTGGTGTATATTTTGGAGCTGTGGATCTGTAAAATCCCCAAGCAATGCCAAAAATAATGATTTCGCTTCTAAGACTGCCAGGAAGGAGGTTGTCTGGAAGAAGCAACAGCTTTCTGAAGTCTTTTTCAGTAAACTGTTTACTGAAACAAATAAAATCTCATGCCAGCACTATGACTGAAGAGGCAAAAAGAAAAAAAAAAGAGTTTGAGCAAAGGATTTTTTTTTTTAAACCCTTAACTTCCTCCTTGTCCTTGTCTGTGAGGAGTCACTCTTTGGAGCAGCTTTTTGCTTTATCTTCCAGTGTCACGCCAAATGATCCACAGCAGCAACTGCTCAACTCCATTTAACTACTTAAATCGCTGTTTAAGCATTTAAATATAGTGCCCATGCGCCAACACATATAAAGGGGTCTCTGCCCTTCAACCTGGGAAGGTTCCTGCGCCCCAGCCAAAATTCTGTGAGTTATGTGACTCTATTTCCTGGATGATTTAGGCTTGAAGACATATTCAGTCATACCCGCTCACACGGACAGTCTCTCTCAGCCAACCCGTGCTTCTTGAAACACAGGTCTGGAAGCAACTAGAGTGGTGGATTTGGGCGAGTTGAGTTGTGTAGCTCTTCTACTACTTTGCCTAACAGTGGTTCATGGCAGCTTAGAAGCTAATTTGGCTGCTCTCTTTCAGCTGCCCGTGTTCGGTTGCTAGAAATTGTATTGGGTTGATTTGCCACTAGCCTGCCGTACTATCTATTTTTGAAGGAATCCAAGGTGTGTTTGAGCCGGGAGGAGGAAGGTTGCGTTACCCAGGTAAAGCTGCTGCCTCGGCCCTCTCGTGGTAAAAGGCATTACTGCACTCGAAGGGATGCTCATTTTTATTTTCGAGTAGCAGGAGGTATTTCACTTTGGAAACAAAACACTAATTGATTTTAGGTGAGCATTGATGACGGCTTCATGTCTGGAAATTTTCCCATTATATTGCATCAAAGTTTATTAATTTCCCCTGTTCCTCCTTTTCTGTCCCAGACCTAGTTTGTTTTTAATATTAGCAATTAGATTTAAAAAAAAATCCATTCTAATAAAAATTCAGCCAATGGCAAATGCCTTTGAAATGCCAAAGCAATAATTTCTATATTAAAAAATATTTTTTTCTTTATTTCTGTTGGGGATTTTGATGGTATAAAATGTATGCATCTTGTATCTATGTATCTATAAATGTATCAAAACATAGGTGCATATCTTCTTGCTGGATATTGTAGGAACATCTGTTCCTTTGAATTCCTGTGCTGACCCATGAGGTAGATGCAAGAGGATCCCTGAGGACTTCAAGCCATCTGTCCTGTTGCACAGGCAGAAATGCACCTACCTCTGGCGGGGGAAGCAGCGGAACAATTTTCTCGGTGTGCAAGAAGGCTACGCAACACCTGGTGAGTGGGATGCAACCACCCACGAGGAAATGTAGCCAAGCATTGCAGGGTAATAGCCTATCTTTCATTAATATGATGGTTAACGGTCTTTTAAAATCCATCATTTTGCTTTTCCATGATGTCCATCACAGGCAACTTACTTAACAGTACAGATTAATCTCAGACAGGAATCAAGTTCCTTTTTAGTTATATTAGGCCTCTTTTGCCTTCTTTAAAAACCTTAAAGCAAATTATTTACAAGTGGAAGGATGTGTTTTGGTGCCTTTTTATTGCTAGAATTAGAAAATCAGAATCAGCTTTTCTAAAGGCACAGCAAGCTTTTCTGTTGACTTGTGTATTAACATCATTGTAAAACTTAATAGGAGAACTTTAGGGAGGAATTTCTTCTTTTTCTTCTCTGTTAATCTACATGACAGGTTGGATTAAAATAGGATTCAAAGTAATTACAAGGGAGCTGACACACAAAATGGCATAGGTCTCATTTCTGCCAAAAAAATGAGACTAACACAAGCCATTCTAGGTGTTGTTGTTGTTGATCTCCAGTCTCAAGAGGTTCTCTTTGATACTGCCCTCTCCTTTGAAAGACAGTTCCTCTGCTATGTGCAAACCATAAGGGTCTTACCTTTTTATTTTTTTACAATAAATTCTTAAAAAATGAGAGCTACATACCTTTTTTTGAGAACATATCCATGTGTTTGAAGGGATAAAAGCCAAAACATCCTTCTTACCACAAGGCGTAAAGGGAAAACAAAGCCTCTTTTGAGTGAGTTTTGAGGGAATCTGAGCACAGAATGACTATTCCTGTTGTTTTCTTAAATCCTAAGACGTTTCTCCTCCCCTGGAGGTGTTGGAACACTGTGTAATTCAAGGTGGCAGGAAAGCTTGTGTTTTATTTTAGGGCACTGCTAATGAATGCAGTGGTGACTACGTTGTGCTCCATGGCGGAGGGAGGAGGTCCACAGCTATCGCATAGTTCTAGGCCTTAGTGCTCTACCAGTCCATTTTCCACTGCTGTCAGAATACGCAGGATCTCTAAATGTAACTAAAAATATCAAATGGCTCCTGCATTCAGGTCCTATTTCTAAAGGTCATACTTAGGCTTCATGCATATTTAATTTCATTTCATTATTTTGTGTCATTTCATTTTATTTTATCATCTGGTGTGTTAGTGTATGTATTTGATATATATGTAATCCAAATATATATTTATGTATTTCTGCTATATGTTGTAAGTAAACCGTCGCTGATCTAATGGATGAATTACTTGATTCCGCTAGAGGAAGCTGTGGCTCCAAATACCCTGCATAGTGCCATGGGGCAATATTAGCTGTGACAAGGACTTCATAATGCCACTGCTCTCACATATTTAAGCTCTGCAGACACATTCACTGAAGCAGGTGATCTTAATAAAATGAAGGATTTGCCCATCTGCACAGTTAAGACCATGGTCCCGACGCTCCTGGAATTCTGCCTCCTCCCGTCATCCCTAGATCCTCCTGGACGTAGTTAGCTACAAATGCAAGTGCTTCAAGGAACTCCTGTGGCCCACTCAGTGCCAGCCGGGTCGCGCTGAGCCCACTCATCCTCGTCTGACTCACTCAGTCTCTGCGTGACTGCTCCTGATCTCGTCTGCTCTGCCAGGGTTTCTCCTACAGGGGAGATGAATTTCATTTATTTAGTGGTCTGTCACAGGACTTGGAAGTTTGAATGAGTCAAAAACTCAAGGTTTAGGAGTTTGCCTCTTAGGCTGGGTTTGCTCCTCAAAGTCAGGAGCAGTGTGCTACAGTATATGACGTATGAATCCCACCGGGTTTGCCAAAATCAAATATTGAAGTGTGGATTGGAAGTTTTCATAAGGGAATAGTACTTATCCATTTTGGTGCTATGGGAAGTTCTCAATACATTAGAAAAAAAAGCAGTTTGTAGGAGGAACAAGGCAAACCTTGAGGTTTCTTCTTGGGCTCAGCAGGAGGCTTGTCTCTACAGAAACATGTCAAGAAAGGAAGCCAGGGCTTGCCTTCTGTACAGAACTAACTTTAATGTGCACATTTCATCTTGCCAAGGGTCTGTCTTTAGCTAAGAACCCCTCCAAACTCGGTGTCACGTCTTCTGCAGTGATGTCAATTCCTCCAAAATTGTCTTACAGTTAGGTTGTTTTAAAGCCGTGTTCAGGAATAGATGTTTCTTAGCCATTAGCCTGCTTTACACCTGAACATATGCATTATATCTGAAAATTACAGCCAAATAAAGATCAAGACTGAGCGTGTTTAAGTACGTAAGAAAAGGTAGGCAAGGAGAACAGGTCTACTGCTGTTCGCCAGATGTCCTAGGATCGCACCCTGGGGGCTGCAGCAAAGTGATTAATTTCTGCAACACATAACTTGTTAAATCTAGCTGTTTGTTTTCTTGTTCTCTCTCACTTAATAATTTTACTCTATTTCAAATCTGTGGATCTTACTTGGTATATAATTCCAATAAAATCACTGAGGCTGCTTCTAGGGCAAGAGATCCAAATCCTTTCTTGTGCAGTGATTTGAATCTTGCCGTATGTTTTCCGCGCAGACCCGAGGTTTTATTTCCCTTCGTCATGATAGCCTCACTTTAAGCTTTCTTGGTAAGGAGGGCACGAGGTGTACAGAACTGGGGGCTCTACCCAATGCAACGTGCTCAGCATCGTGCTTCCCCTCTCCCCTGTTTTTCCTCTTCCATCTGCATAGGAAATGTCACCTAGGTTCTTGACTAGACTCCGTGCACTCTCAAACTTCAGGTTGTCCCTTGCTGATTCAACCACAACTGGATGTTATTAGTAGACAATGATGTTGTTATTATTGTTTTTTTTTTCTCTAGCATGGAGGGGGCTTTTGCTTTTTCGCTCTGGAGAGGTGAGTGTCTGCAGTAAGAGCTGATTAGCCAGTTCAGTCACATGTAACACGTTGTTTTCTCTTCCTTTCCTTCTGGATGCCTTCTGCTTTGTAAAGGGCTAAACACATCGGAATTATTACTGAGGCTTTTGTGGCCTCTGGAACAATGGGATTCCTGGCTTTTTGACTTTCTATTGGGAATAATCATATAATAATCAAGGCTCTGAAATAACTGTGTATGCCGAAACAGAGTGGCTGAAAAGCAACTACTTCCTCAACACCCCTTCTGTCAGTCACATCTTCCTCGCTTCCAAATCCTCTTCTGCTCTGAGGCCCCTTGGCTCATGGAAACACCTTTCCCCGGAGGAAGCTTATCTTTAATAAAAATATCCCCTGAATCCATGAGCTCAATCAGTCTCGTATTACTGAGTCACTCTTGGAGAATTGTGTTGGTCTTCTGCTCTCACAGGCAAATTTCCATGGCGGGCTGCCAGTTTCTTACCATTTATGACAAGAATATGAATCACCCAGAGCAGTGCCTGCCTCACCATCAGTGCACATCATAAATCATTGAGAGGGACTTCTGCATCTGGTCAACATTATACCTAAGGGCTTCATATAGCAGCTCCTGTCTATTCTGCATGGGCATCTTTTCTTTCCTCATATCTTGTACCCTAACCAGTATTTTCCAAAAGGCTTCATAAATTAATTGCTTGTCTTAAAAATCTGCCCTATCCTCTCCAGCACTACTGATAGGTTTCAGAATGACTCTCTTTAAGCCTTCTTAACGAAAAGGATGGGTGACCAATAATATATGGGAAGATGTGACCAGGGATGGGAAGAGAGAGCAGGATGCTTTCTTATCTGGGGCACCAAGGTGCTCAGATAGTGCAAGAAAGGTTCAAGATTCTCTCCTCAAACTCAGTCTCCAGAAATGCGACCTTAAACAAAATGGGACAGACTCGTGAGTTTTAGCATTTCTGCAGAAAAACCTCGCCAAGATTCAAGATCTGGTATTGCTTCCTACACTGCAGACAGGTTGTCAGCCTGCAAGTCTACTGAAACTAGGCCTTTTAGCCAGAAAGAGAGGGGTTTCTGTTTCATATAAATAGCCCTTTTTTCCCCCCAGATTCTTGGTGCCTCATCTGCTCTAGTCCCCATTTCCCTGTAGAAGCATCATGAACAGACCCAGCGCTTCCAGACGTGGGTATGGATGTTTTTATCTGCAGAAGGGATGGCCAATGTGCATGGTGGCTGCAGGCCGTCACTTTCTTCCCAAAGCTTTTTATTAACGGAAACCTTGCTGTTTCGCAGCAAGAACAGAGGGGTGTAAACAGAAAAATACCCCTTCCAAATGGATGGGAATTGATAAACTGTTGATCATGGCCTCAACATAGAGGCCAAATTCAGCTTCCATTAAGAAATGCTTGATCCCAATGTGTCTTCATCAGTTTAGCTGCTATTAGCTGCTTCAGGAGAAATCAGGATTGGGAAATCTTTGTTTTCTGGACATCAGAAGGCAAGACTGAGTAAACGGAGCTTGTGCAAGTGCTGTGTTCATCTTGATTACATTCAAAAGCCTGGAACTTCTCAGCACTTGTTATTTATTCTTTAGGAATGAATAGGCCTGAGATTAGTTTTCCAGCCGAGAGGAATGAGCTGCTGGTCACGTAGAATCTTGCTGTTGTTGTGGCCACGTGACAATGCACAAATGCGGTAGCTGAAACGCAACTCGAACGTGGAAATTGCTGACTCAGTCTTGCAGAACAAGGCCGAAGATGGAGGGGCTCCAAAAGTGGAAAACTTGCATTTGCCTTTGAAGAACAACAAAAAGTAAAGCAAACCTATGGTCTTAGTGTTTGAAAATGTTCCCCAAAGCGTACTTTATCACACAATCATGTGATACATCGATCAATACCGTATCATGTATCATTACATCTCATTTAGGAGATTTAATTTTGTACATTTAAAAACCGGTCAACATAGAAGTTTTTTTTTTTTTTTAATGAAAAAATATATTAAGAAAAAAGAGGTTAACAACCAGGAAAGCAAACTGAGGGAATCATTTTCCAAAATAGGGGTTCATAATGTGCAGACTCATTTCATTAGTCTTTCTAGTAGTGCATGTGATATATGAAGGGAATGAAGGACGTGAATAAACATTGATGGAGAGATTGGTTGTGAGTCTTCAAAAGAAAATTTTGGGAGCACGATTTTCCTCAGGGCTATAGTTTTCCTGCCAGCTCTGCTCATCGCCTACCTCACTTCCAAATCACTGAATATTCAGGGTGGAAGACTGACATTTTATAGCCATCTTGCATGACTCAAGGCTGCCCAAATTAGGAGCTTCTAGAATATAAGTTCCAAAGTTGGGATCTGTCCTCCATGTGTGGTAGAACGTAAGGAGCTTAGTCATTTAGGCAGGTCTGAGCACTGGCAATGCAGGGGACCGGCCCATGTGTCAGAGTGGTCTCTGTCCACGCGCAGAGGGAAGTCGGTACCGCTCGGGGGATGGATTTCAGAGGATGCCCTATGGCCACACTGTGATCCGTGCTCAGACACGTGACAAAAGAAACGTTGCAGTAGTAGCAAAAAGTGGTGAATGGTGCTGGTTGTCCTGCAAAGGGCAGTGCCAAAGAGGCAGCGCAGCTGGTTCTTGGGGTCGGTGGTCGGGGATGGAATGGCTGAGACCACATGGCAGCTAAGAGGAGGTAGCAAAGGAAAAGATTGCAAAGTGGTTTTTGTTTTGTTTTGTTTTGTTTTCCCACTAAAATGTGAGTTTCTTTGTTAAGATGTGGGTTTTTTTTGGAGATGTGATCCACTAGACAAGTCTAAGAATACCTGTACATCAAATCCCCTGAACAGGAGTAGGAAAAGGTGATCTCGGCTGTGGATTTGGTGGTAGTTCAGGTGAGGAGATTCCTGTTGCCCTGTGCGCACAACGTGGTGGTGATAACCAGGGACGCCCATAGGCATCTTCACTGTCCCTCCTCCTCAGGAAGGGCCACAGCTGAGCAGCGCTTTTTGAGAATCAGCCTTGAGCACTTGGAACTGGGCCAGAAACGGGGCTCTGGTCATGGCTCTGACCGCTTGCTTCACATGCAATTTCTTCCAGGTAGAGCAAAGGCTGCTTTTCCCTTCCCCTCAAAACCAACCCCTCAAACGCCTCATTTCAGCTCATTTATTTACTGCTAATAAAACTGGCTTCTCTTGCCTTGCAAGGATGGGCCAGAGTTCCCCTTCCAAGGCTGCCTATCCACATCCAAACAGCAAGAAGTCTCCATAGTAGTTTCTTGACACCATCTGTCTTTGGCCTTGTCTGCTGCTTCAGGGTTTCTGTGTTCTGCAATTCCTCAGCTGTTGCACCTCTCCCATTCAGCTCTCCCCTTTGGAAGACAGGGTCAATAGTAAGTATGTGGCCCTCCTAGCACATCGCACCAAGAGCAAAAGTACAAAGCAGGTTCTTTTCTCCTTGGCTTACCTCTGTCCATGTCCCCTCCTCCTGCCGCTCTCATCACAGCAGTGACCCTGTAGATTCCACATTTCAGTGGTGCCACAGAGACTGCTTTGATGCAATAAAACTTTCGAATGCTTCTCCTCAGTACACTGTGCCTTGGCACATTGTGGCATCCTCTTAATTGCAATATGACTCATCGGAACAGGCTGGTTGTGGCCCCAGAATAATTTGCTATTTTCACATAAGCACGCAGCAACAGAAGTGTAAGGAAACAGCAATGAGGCACTTGCTGCTGTGCCATAAACTGCACAGGATCTGGCTGTTCCCTCAGGCAGAACACAAGACTTTGATTTAGAAAAATCTAGTGACAAAAATCCCTTTATGGCAGAATATCAGACTGTCTGATTTAGAAAAAAAAATAGATGATTGAATTGTTTCCCCAGAATTCTCCCAGAAGATAGCAGCAAAATCTCCACCAGCATAGACAGGAATCAGGGCTTTATCCGAGGAGTAACAGAGATGGCAGGACCAGAAACCAGGCTTAGTTGCAGCATTAGTGTGTTTGCTGGCACTTTGCTCCTGGCACAATATCAGAAATGGGTATTCAAGGAAACCCTGTGGCAAAGGCTTCTGCTGGGATCAGGTTGTAACACGACACAGACCCCGGCTCCTTTATACATTTGCCACAATGCTTAGGCATTAGACTTGGAGATGTAATTAACAGGGCTTTGGCTATTTTCCTGTTGGTGACCAGCTCGGATGGGACCATCCCATCATTTCCTGCTTCAGTTTTACACACAGCAGTTCATGGCTGGGTAACTAAAGGTGCCATGCCCAGGAGTCTGCATTAAAAAGAATTCCAGGAGCTTGTACTGCAATTCATTTCTGGCAGAGACTGTTCAGCAAAGGTGTCGTGTTTTTAAGCAAAAGCTGTGAAAGTCTATAGCACCAAGGGACCAAACTAGGTCACATAAAAATATTGTTTCTGATTAGGTATCAGCATTGTTTTGTCTGAGAGCATTAGGGAAAAAATACACTTTAAAAATGGTTTAGATTCAGTCAGAAATGAGTCAGACAGCATCATCATTGACTGCTGCAGGGAAATATGCACATGCCCCTTCCAAAAATTGATAGAGCTGCTACATTTCACAGCCTACTCATCTCCCAGCAGACTTCTCAGTACACAGGCTTATGTACATATACTTATTTAAAAAATAAATTAAAAAAACCTTCTTGAGCCACATCCGTGTGATTAAAAAGTGTTGGGTAAGGATGACTGATCAGTTAAAACCAGGATACAATTGAATTTAGTGGTGGCTTTTCCAGAGTGCCAGGATGATGCTGGGGAGACACACACATGCCACCAGAGCTGTCACATACTGAGCTTGCAAAATAATTATGTTAGTTTTCATAAGGCAATGAGCACATGTTTTCTTTATGTCTCTTCATCTGGTCAAAGAACTTTTTTTTTTTTTTAAATGCCAAGTTAAGTGCCTTTGCAAGGCTGTATCTGTATATAGTCATTGCTCTAGCAGATGCTAGAGATCCCAGCCCCACTGCCCAGCCTCTTTCAGGGAGAAGTGCTCTAAATGTGGGAGCTGAGGATGCTACTGGCACTGCTGCAGAGCTGTACTGGCCTCAACCCATGTCAGTACCATGATTAAGGTGGCAGCATCTTTATGAAGATCGGCCTTCCTCGAGAATTAGCCCCCCACCCCCCCCAGGACAGTGCCTTTTATTATATTATTTTATTTTTATTTTGCTAGGCCAGGAGGGGGGGGTGTTAATGTTTGTACCACACCTACAGAAAGACAGAAGCTCAGAGTCTCAGTGAACTGGGACACATCTAACCCAAAGATGTACAAAGACAAACCTCCTCCTGGCATAGCACAGAGCATGTCTATGTCTTCAATGGGTGGTGCCAACACCATGTGTAGAACTTGGTACAGGTGTGCCTTGGTTACCCTTTTTGCTAAGGAAAAAAAAAAGCAAAAAGACAGAAAACAACAACAAAACAAGCAGTGCCACAGTGTGGTTATTGTTCAGGTGGAAGAGGGCACTCAAGTTTCCTCCTCTTCCTGAGGTTCCTAGTGAAGGAAGTTACAACATCACGCAGAGACACTGCTAGGAGTTGGAGACACCTGAAACGATCGAAACAGCCCAAAGAAGTGGACACCATATTAAAAATAAACACTGATTTGCCAACAGATTTAATTCTTATTAAATGTACATAAGTTAGCCAAATGCAATGTTTTAAAAAATTACCCCAACATTAGTGTATCACATATATCAACATCATACCTAGCAGACTAGAACACTGCTCCAAACAAGGAATACACAGACAATAAGAGAGCACATCTATTTCCATGCCTTCCTTGTACTACAAACTGATGGTATTATTCACGTTTTCATAAAAAAGTAAAAGTATAAGAAAAATCTAGAAAACCAGGATAGTGTTTTGTAGTAACATTCCCATTTTGCAGTCATTTGCTCAGATCACACCCTATTAAATCAGCCCTGGGTATAAATACTACATTTCAAGCAAACAAAAACAAAAATCCCTGATCTTACTACACTTTAAAAGAGCAATTTTGTTTTCTGTTTAACTCTGAGGCTGTCTACCATTCCTCAAGTGACCCTAGTTTGAAAATAGGAGAGGCTTTGCTTTGGTTAAAGGACACTTCTAGATATGTATTTTCAACATCAAAATCATATTCCCACAGTAAGAATAACAACATCCACAAACTATTTTTTGCCATTTTTCCAGAAATACTTGAGTAAATATATATGTATATAGGCTATTATAATCCTAATCATGCTAATAATCTTTTCTTTGTGAAAAATACTGCTTAATAAAGGCAAAATATTATGGCAAGAGGTGTGTTAGACCATGGTCATATATGACCTTAGCCATTAATATGACAATACTCTTCAACACCTTCTATATCCCAAGAAAGAATGCTTTGGAGTGTAATGATATATTTATACACATTTTTAATTAAGTCAATGCCACAGGTTACCACTTTTTTTATTTACAAGATTCAATATGTGCAGAATCTCTTCTCTAGCCTGAAACAAGGAGTGAAAAAACAAGGTTTAAGGAAGCAAGAAATGGGGCCAAACATCCCATCTAATTCCAAATACGGATGTGGGGCTCCTGCACATTAATACTACCTCCAAATATTTGGTTTCTTCCTTGTTTCCTTTTGTTTGGCTTTCAAATAGCAAGTTTCACTCAAAATAGTGAATTTTGCTGATCTATTTTCAAGTGCAGTATATTAGGACACTTACAACACAAGAATAATATTAATGTTTTGCCCTCCAAACCTATCTAACAGCTGAATTTTCAAACCTGTTTTAAGCTTCAGACTTGTGCATTTTGCATAGAAATATCCCTATGGTTCTGCATCTCATGACCTCATTACCTGAGGTAACACTTTTGTTCCTGTTAGCAATGGCAAACCATGGGATCTAAATTAAGCAGCTTAGTATAGATTTAAGAAGCAAAAAAGTGCTTACATAATTCAAATTTTGGTGTTGCATACATAATTGCCATGACCAAGACTCCTCTTTGGCTTATGCACCAAGCAGCAGAGCTAGCTCATTTATTCACTCCTGCAGCAAACCCACTGCTTCAAATACACGTGAATATTCAAGAACATGGTTCATCATGAATCACCAGGATGCCAGACTTGCCAAGCCAGCTTGAAGAATGAGAGGCAATAAGTTACAATCAAGGGAAATGTACAGCTGCTGCAGCTCCCTGGCCAGAGCCCAGCCACGCAGGGGTTGAGAGGTAGGCACTTCAACATCACAACTTCTGCTCGTTGCAACACGTTCACCCAACACAGCTATTTCAAACACCACTGTGGTACTCAGGTTACCACCAAGTGGCCCAAGACACAGGCTGCCAACACACAATTTGGAGACTACCTTGTGGACCTAGTAAACAGTACGTTATTTGGCTGATACAGAATACAAGTCAGATTTGCTTTTGGTATACTTGCAAGGAAGTATAACTATCAAAGTGCAAATATTTTAAAACTTCAAACTCTCAAGCCAGGCTACCTCAGCATGAGAGGACTCTACCATCTGCCACTACTTCATATCCATGCAGTTCGGTTGGGAACTGCTCCCAAAGAGCTCGGGAATGTGCGGGGCAGGCAGCGTTTGGCCAACACGATGCAGCTCCGTGGGCAGGTTTACAGTGTCACTGTGTTTCCAGCTCGCTCTGGAAACACCCCTTTCCACATTGCTGTCGTGTTCACATCTTGTGTCAAATGCAAATCAACAAGGCACTAAGCATCGGAGCATTGATATGTTTTAAATACCCAGCAAAATCATAAAAATGCATAACCACTTAAAATTATAAAACAAGGGCACATTCAATAACCCATAGCTATTTTGTACAAGTAGATATTATATACACACACACGATAACTCTAAAAAAGTCCCATGAGAAAGCAGAAAAAAGTCCTTCTTGAAAATTAAAAGGCTCCTATAAGGACAATGGCAACATAAACCCATTATTTGACATTGTTAATGCTTTGAATCACAATCCTCATCTCCATACAAGTGTAAGGCAGTTTGTCTCCCAAGTCCCTGGACCCTGTTCAAAGTCGCAGCACAGAGGCCCTTTTAGCCCTTTTTCAGCCTTCAGAAATGGCAAGAAACCAAACGAAGGACCCACTTTGGCCCAAACTTGTCAAGCATTTTTTGCCTAACAGTAGTTTTTGAGGCTGAGGGGGGGAAAAAAAAAATCCAAAGATGTTTACATCTTTTTGAGAAGACCAATTAGATGATTCTACAACATTTGTATTTAAAGAACAAACTTTGGCAGGTCCCTTTATGAAAAAATATGTTCTTTTAATTTCCTTCATGTATTTACTGAATTAAATGCCTTAAAATAATTCCAAGTGGAATTAGGCCAATGTAAAGTTAAAAATTCATTCCATCTAAAAACACATGCAGGCTCAAAGCTGCAAACAAGTGTTACATAAGATATGCATTGATTCAAAAAAACATAATATTTCTGATGCAGAGATTGGATTATCCGATTGAAACGATCATGCTATAAAAATCATTTTCAGCACTTTCCATAACAGAATGCATTCATAACATCCTTTTTACTCAGCTGGGACACAGCCTGAGCTGTGCCCTTTGGAACAGGGAGCAGGGTTTGGTGACAACCACCACACCATAACCCAAGCCCTTAAAGGGGAAGGGCCTTTAATCCTAGGAATCCAAATTCTGGGATTACACAATTCCAAGTATTTTTCAAAGTAGCAGGCAAATAGGTAACAGTGCTAAAGCCATAGGAGTTAATAAGTTTACTCAACTTAGAACGCTCACTAAGACCCTGTAAAAAAAAGTCCCAAATCTGTGGGCTGAAAGCAAAGGGGTCGGAGCATCCCATTGCTTGGGATGCCTCACACTGAGCAAAGCACAGACCCACGAGCTGAATCCCATACAGTAGTTGCTTCAATGCTACATGGCTCTGGATAATTCCACTTTCCCTTCCGTGGTAATTAACTCCTTTTCAGTGGCTTGCGTGTCACCTCGGCACAGTTTCTCCTTCAGTTTTTCGAGTTCATACTCATGTAGGATTTTCTGTGTCAGGTACTTCTCACGTTTTATTTTGGCTTTCACATCTGCAGGGACATCAGGAATCATCCAAGCTACAAAGAACTTAACGATGAATACAACATGCTGCAAAAAGAAAAAGGCAGGAGAAATGTAAAAAAATCATTGCCACGTGAAAGAAGGATGAATTAGTCTATGAAGAGAAGTGACCATTTGGTATTGTCTACCAGTCAGCTGTCCTAGAATAATATATCACAAACTAATGTTTTAATCTTTGTGCACATCTCAGCTAGACATTTTACAGAAAAACTTGAATTCTAAACCATTTTTGTAATTAGCAAATCCAAAAGGAAGGTGTCAGGTTTTGAACCCCGAGCATTGCTTTCTAATCCCTCTGTGTGGTTTCTTAGAAAATTCACATTCCCATGCCAATAATGCACAGCTTTTAGGAACAGCTTATTCTGCTGTTTTCTTTGGATCAAATCTAGAAGTTTCTTAAACTTTTTTTTTGTATGTTGAGATTAACTTCCTGAAGCTGAAAGACCAAGTCATAGTATTTGTTTTGGATCTAGAATATTTGATATTGCTTAGGGAAGAAGCTACTTATACACTCAGCAGTTCTAGTTCTCAAAATATTCGCAAGTACCTACAGAATTGGTAACATTGATTTCAGAAGGTAATTATGTGGGGAACATACCTCCATAATAATTATAAAGGCCATTTTTGCAGCAAGAATGTGCCAGAATTGCATAGTGTGTAAATATTTCCTCTCATGATCTGGAGGATATCGATAGTCTCTGTACCTGTTAGGTAGAAAAACACGGAAAGGTGAAATGTCATACTCAGTCTGAGACAGGCTACAAGCTCAGTGACACTTGCATGCAAATACAGCTGTCATTTAAGGAACCTTTTCATCTTGTTTTAAATGGTCTGCTTCCTTCTGCAGAAAAAGGTTGGCTCTCGATTTGTTTTCATTTCGCTTGCTTCAACACCCTCATTCACAGCACTGGAGTATGGATGCAGATGGGCAACAAGTGCAGTTTTATACATAGGTTGTCTTTGTTTCCAGGCCACCATCAAGTCAAGCAGGACAGTGAGGCCATACAGCACACAGTAAGGGACAAGTGTTGAATAAATAAAATGGGAGTTGATAGATGAGGTATGGGACAGACACTGGGTTTCATCAGAGGGCAGTCTTGAGGATGTGTTCAGCATTGAGCTGGTGTGTAGCCCTCTTGAAGCTTTAAACCTCAAACACTGAAGTGCAGCTTTTTCTTAAAGGATTTTTTCTGACATCATATAAAAGAATTTTCCTTTACCATGGATTTCTAACCCTGTTTCTCAATTCTTCTAGAAACAACCACTTTTCTTCTAGTTAGAAAGGACTTTTCTACAGAAGAGTCCAGATGTGCAGTGATATTAAGCACAGTGACATGTGACTTTGAAAACCATATCATTTTCAGTAGCAGCACAGCTAAATATATCCCACAGTACAGGCTTAGGGGCAATCTTAGGAACATCAGTCTCTTCTATTACTCAGAAAAAATCAGTAGAATAATTCAGGGAGAAAAGAATCCCCTATTATCAAATAAGACGGTCTGACAGTAAAAAAGGTGATTTTTCCTTGGTTCCTTGCAGGATTTCATACGATCTCAAACACTGTCTCATTAATAGCTTAAACCTCATCTTTTAACACTTGAGAATTATCATTTATTTTTAGTGGATTACTTAGCCTAATGCATTTTTACGGTGTATTCTAAAAAGATGGTGACAAAATGCATATTATTATTATACCAACACAAACCTGCATATGACAAAGTTATCTGGATTCATTTTTGGCTTGTTTCTGGTAGGGAAATCTGAGATTTGAAACACTGACAAACTATTATTTATGTATCCAGACATAGGAGAGGCATCATTTGTAGAATAAGCGTAGTAGTAAACTAAACGAGGAATCATATCCGATGTGAACGCCACAATAAAAGCCTGAAAAGAAATTGAAAAAAGAAATTGAGTATGTACCACACTGAGCAAATTAATAAAAGGCATAACCCTGATTCTGTGGCATAACTCAGGTAAGTGAAATAAGGGCAGCTACCTTGGAGCTGGCTCTAGCCTTTACTGCAACTAGCTTTTTATTGAAAAAAATAGGTTAGCAGAGATACCGAAAGCCTAAAAACTTCTTCTCTATATGAGTGTTTTGACTTCAAAACCGTTTTTCCCTTTCCCTTCTCAATAAAGGGGCTACTTCATGCAGTACCAAACCAATTGCTTGTTCTTTCCCAGCTTCAGACCAAACCATCTGCTATCAGTGATCACAGCCCTCCTGAGGAGAAGAGATGTGGATTGGAATACTTGTGGACTATGAACTTGCATCTGCTGTGTGATTGCCAAGTTAGTTTATCAGAGAACAGGAACCAGTTGCTCCAGCTGCATTTCAAAAGGAAGCAACAACTACGAGCACATGCGTCTAAAAACCCAAAATGCTCAAAGTGTCCAGGTACTTTGCTAGTTACACAAGTGTTTTTGGCACCCAAGGCACTTATGATCTGATATGGTTTAATATTTTGTATTCTAAGTACCTATTTTGCTCAGCAGACTTTTACACTAAAGATGGAATGCCAACTGTAGCATTTTTAGGAGTATTTTAAGCCATTGCTCCCATAGGAGAATCCTGAGGCAGCTGAACTAGAGTAACTCCTACAACACTGACCCTATAATAGCAGGACAGAAACATCGCCAAGCTGATGGAATTAATCCACCTCTATCCCCTGTGGCTCCCTCTGCACAACCTGGTGCTTCCCGTTAAACTTCAGGCTAGCTCATGTCATTGCAAAAATACTGGAAAAAGCAAATGAATTATGGTCCAACAAAATGTGGATTGAGATGCACAAATGCCCAGATAGCTTGACCACACCTCCTAGGCCAGCATGGCATAAAAATGAGCATTAGGGATAAAGCAGAAAGTGTTGACTGATTTAAAAAGGAAATTTTAAAAACACAAATACAACATTGACTTAGCACAATTAAGCTACTTACATTAGTGACAACAGACAAGATGGCCATTCCGTTCAGGATTTCTTGCCAAACTCCTATGCTGTGTGCCTTGGCAGCAACGGGTCTCCTGTACTGTGTGGTTAACTTCCAGGAGTCGACTCGGATCTCCAAAATATTATTCATCAGAGCAAGGAGGGGAGCCAGAGGAAAGGAGGCCACAAAGAGAGTGATAAACCCAAACTGAATTACTGCAAGAGGGAAGAAAAGTACAAGTGTCAAAACGTGCCCTGAGATGAGAGTCTTCAGACAGGTGACATTTAGGATAACATAACTGGACACATGGCAAACTTCTGCCAGGCTGTACAACATACAGTCTACCCCTGCCCTGAGAATATTTTCATTTTTATCACAGTCTTACCTCTCCCCGCTGTTATTAGTTTAGTTAAAATACTATTATTTTGCCCTTATTGGTTCTGGTGGGGAGTCTTAATTAGTTTTAAAACTGCCAACAGAATACACAAGTGATGCCTTTATTCACTACCAAGACAGAATCTCTTTTGATGCATTCTGCATCATTCCTCAGTGCAGGGCCAAGCAGAGGACATCTTGTATGTTTTAGTCAATGAATGATAATAATCTGCCCCCCCCCCACAATCCACTTTCATGACTTCAGACTTCTAGTCTGGCTTCAATTTGCAGCTTTACTTTCTTATGTTTTGTCAAAGTTTCCTACGCTGATCACATCAGCATTACTTTTGAGCAATCTCTTGGTAGCGCCTGCTCCCTCTGCTGGACGACAACAAAGCTTTACTCGGTGCAAATCCCAAACCATGTTTTTTTCTCTGATCCAGTTTGGAAACCCCATCTGCAGGGCAGTCATTGAGCATATTTGGCACTTGCTCCACACTTGGACCTCTCACTGAGATCAGCAGCAAGCACGCTTGGGAACAGGAACCAAACACACAGTGACAGAGCTGGCTGTGCCAACAGGAACATTCACCAGCCAAACAAGGGGAACAGTCCTGGCAGTGTTTTTATGAAACTCCCTGCGTTATGAGCTGCAAAAGCAGCTTAGTTCATTGGGCTAGGCATGATTTTTAGCTGCTCCCTTGCTATGGTTTACCACATGGAAGCAGTAGCATTACCTCTCAAAACTAACTGCAGTCTAATCATCTTCACAATGCAAGTAAAGTTGTCTTGTCCTTATTCTAAAAAGGCACTTTCAACTTACCCATTTCTAGATATTCATAGAACAGACCCAAGGCACCAAATATCTGCAGATCATGGTCCTGCTCCCAGCGACTGTACAAGTTTTCGGGATTACTTCTCGCTTTCCGTCGTCCCCACCAGTTACAAATCCAGCTATATTCACAGAAAGAGGTAACAGGGGAGAGAGCAAACTAAGTATTCCTTTCACTCCAAAAAAGGATTCTTTTTGCAATGTGCTTTCACAAATGAAACGCCAGAAAACTTTTAAAGTAAGTCTGCTTGGCAGAACTGAGGCAGTTAATTTTCATCGCGCCTACCGATTCTCTCCTTGCCATCATTTCACAAGCCTCTGAGCAGAGGGGTGACTTACGGGACGATGGCCTCTTGTATGTTCCCCCAGATCTGTTTGCCAGCCATGACGATAGTGAGTTGTGTCGTCAGCTCTATCAGGCAGCCTGCAGGGTCGCACTGCAGAAGGCAGATGGGGGGTTAACAGTAACATCAACATGGACATGACCCACATCAGACATTCCCTATTGCTGCAGGCATGAGAATGGAAGGGAGAAATGCTCATAGGGTCCTTAGGGCAATACTTAAATCACACCCACACTGGCAGCCAAGGCAGCCAAGCCACCCCTCTTAAGGGAAGCTGTTAAATAAGGGCTCAACATGTCCAATAAAATATGCATTAAAAATGGGGACCATTTAAAGATGTGACTCTGATGCTTAAGAGCAACCCTGGAGCTTCAGGACCACCCCTACACAGATGCCAGCCACCAATCCACCTCACACCAGATCAAACCCACAGCTGGCAATTTACAGCTGGATAGGTTGGAGGGGAGGAACAGTTCAACTAGCTGATTGATGAAGGCAGAATGAACAATCAAGTCCTACCTCTTCATTTCGCCAGCGATTAAACATGTATGTGTAAGCACCTGGGTAACCAACAAACTTCCCTTTGAAGAAGGCCACATAGAAGCAGGACGAGTAATAGTTGACAAACTGGAACAGAAACATTTTCATAGTCAGCCTGTTTTCATATTCCAGATGAGTTCTGGGAATCTCTGAAAAACAGAATATAATTATTTTATTTTCCCTTATGCCCTTAAAAGACCACAGATTCAGAAATACTCTTCATCCCTGGTGCCCTTACATTCCTTTGGAAAAGAGCTCAGCAAATCATGTTTCTGCTCAGATATCCGCCTCTAGTGCCAGTGCTCTGGGTATGCAAGCAGAATTCAATTCTTGAAGCATTAGCAGCTTCAATTTCTCCTTCTTCATCCCATCCACTAGCACTTATCCCACTAAAGACTCCTAAATATAGTCCATTTCAAAACCCTTCTAGCAGTGTTCTCTCAAATAGGAAGCTTTGGTTATGACAATGCAGAGAACACAAGACAACCCTACTTTGTGGCAGAGGGCTGCTTAAGAACTTTGTGTGCTGGATATAGCCAACTTCTATAGAAACCTGCAGGAACTGGATGGGCCCAGGCCTGCCAAGGGACAAGGCTCATAAGAGGGGAGTATGAGGGAAGTATCCAGGAACTCTAGTGATAACTGAATGTTCCTTAAGACTTGCTGCACTCTCAATCACATTCTCTGTTCAGATCTAGTTTAACTAGCCTACCTTAGACTAAAGTTGTATGGGAATAAGTTAATGTTTCTGCATTGGGTGCAAGTTTGCACTTCTATAAGGCTGTGTCCATAGGCCTAAAAGCAAAGTCTGGCCTAATGTTTTTTAGGAATTCAGAAGGCAAGGGAGTTGGCACATACATTCCTGACCGAGGTAGTCAGCATTTCCTACTCTTATATTCAAACATATCTCTAAAACCCAGCTGTGTGTGGCCTCCCACAGCCATAAGAGGGCAGCAGTCCCATTTAATAAACATTTTCTTTCTGCAGCAGATAAACACAGCAGGGCTAACACTTAAACCACTCCACTAACATGCCTGAGCCTTCATGATCCTATTTTTGCCCTTAAAGAAATGAGAGGCATAAGAGCTTATTTTCCTCTGTTTTTCTTTGCTAGTGCCAGTTTTACTTATTACTTGTTCTTTCACTGGTCTAATTTGGTCTAGCAAAGGATCAAAATAAAGCCTGTGCAACATCCCATTGTGTCTGCAAGGAAAACCTTCCCACTGTTAATTCTTTGAAGAACTCAAAAAAGGTCACCTGTACAGCTGTCCTAAAAGAAGTTAGTTATACATGCATAACATTTTTCATCTTCCCCCTCCCCTAAATGGGATATTCTGCCAACGTCATTTCTTCGTATACAAGATGCACAGGAATTTCTATAGATAAAAAATAAAGGGCAAACCAAAAAAAATACAGAAATGGGTCTTGTGAAGGATATTACCAGCATTCAAGCTCTCACTCCAGACCCACACATGAAATTGTTACTAAACCAACAGATCCTTCTGGTTCTGCCTACCACCTGCTCTGGAAAGTCTGCTGAACATCACACTCCTGATGGCCAAAGCCACAAGATACTCCAGGCCTGACTGCTTCTTCTGCCTTCAAATTGTGTTAACTTTGGGTCTGTAAATGTAAATCCATAGCTAAGATAGGCAGTAGTGAGACAACACCTAGAGGATGGATGCTGTCCTTTTTCCCTGCTCCTTCAGAGGAGCAGATATGATTATTTAGCCTTTTCCCCTTAGTCAATATGACTGTGATCTGTTTAAGACTACTATTTAATACACATCCAGGACTTCTAGCTGAAATATCACTAAATCAAGTCAGCTTCCTCTCGCTTTGATGAGTCCCGTGTAATACTAAATGACTTTTAATTAGTGCTGAGCAATACAATGGCCTCTGTGGAACTAATTTTAATATATGCAAATGTTATACTAAGAGAGCTTGGGATAACTATTTAAACAGAGGGGACAAGTTTCATATAGCCACAGACAAAAAAAGTTGTTGCTGCAAACATCCTAAGGCTCCCAGTATGCCCCAGGTGAGGACAGCAGGTCAGCCACCCCTAGGCAGCTCCCATCTGTCGTGGCTCCTCCACAGCAGCGTCTCCAAGCACACCGCTCACCCATGTCAGTAATCCAGATGGCTATTCTCTCATACAGGAAGTTAAGAATCATGATGATGACGAAGTTGAGGCACGAGGCGGTGACCGAAGTGGCCAGCTGAGGCGTGAGCAGCCCGCTGATGGGCTCCAACGTCTGTGTGTTCTCCATGAGGCTGGCGAAGGCGGCGTACACCGCGAGGCGATACACGATCACCGCTATCATGCTTGCTATGATGAGAGACACCTGGAAACAACAGGTATAAAATGCACTTACAGTTCTTTCTATGGCTACATACATGCCACTATGTAAACACGATATATAGAATCATGCTCTATACCCTTTTATACCATTCCTTAAGGGCACAAGGTCAGCAGCACTGAAATGCAAAGTACACAAGCAATATCTTGTCTTATTAGATGCATTAAGCCCACCAAAATTTTGTTAACACAATAAAAGCAAGGCGATTTAATAATATTCAAAATAATGCAGAATAAAGCCTCACAAAAATCAGGACAGAAAGGACTTATCAAAATTTATTGCCCACTTTTTGGCCAATTCATTGTATAGCTATCTCTTCAAATGACATTTCACTGCAGTTTTTTTTGCCTTCATATTTTCCAAGGTGATCTGCTAACAGCAATTATCCTTATGCTAGAAAGGCTCATCACATTTCTAGTTAATGACAGATTTCCAAGGCCTTTCATCTTTTTCAGCTGAAAGGAAGTGCACTTTGCAAAACAGTTCAAGGAAAGGTTAAATGCACTAGTATGCATTAATAGGATGATTAGTGATAACCAGCAATTCATGTTAAAGGGATGATTCAAGAGATGCTCACCCAGAACAACACGGTAGTTCCTGAGATGCAGAACCGTACAGCTTGGCTAGTTAGAGGCAAATAAGGCTCCATCTCCTGAAACAGTCAAGCAAGCACAGCACAGTTCACAAATCTATAGTCTTATTTGTATATCAAGCAGCACAGAGCTCTCAACAGCTGTGTGAAAATGACTACATCCGAGGAAAACCATTTGTAACCCTTCTCTTTTTGGGCAAGTACAACATGAATTTGAATGTGCCAATAAGAGCACTCGGGACAAAAGAACTGGCCATGAACAATACTAGAAGTAAACACAATACCTAGAAATATTAAACAAACTACCACAAAAAAATATTAATCAATACTTGAAGGAAAAAAGATCCAGTTTATTCACACAGTCAGGACAGAATTTTTTTTTTTTTAACTTATTTATTATTTATAAGAGATTCTACATGTGAAGGTTTAAAACCACTGTGTACTTGGATGTACTATGTTGTTCCACACAGCCAGAAAGCTTTTTCTTCCACTCCTTCAATTTAATTTCTTATTGAAGAAATGGCTACACTTATTAGTTGCCAATCTCTGCAGTAGTGTGAGGCAGCTCGGTCTTACCCAAAAGACTATTCCCATATAGCACAAGCACAGTTTTCCACGCACGTGTGCAGGTCTCTTTAAAGCAACCAGTTCTAATTCCTAAAATATCAGATTATACATATTAATAGGAGTTTACTTAAAGTAATGCCAAGGGAAGAAATTTTGATAGAGAATAAGCTGAAGTTGATAAAACTTTGGGACAAGGCCTATCATTCTGTACCACGCTTGTGACTCTTGGACACAAGGGCCCCAAATACAGCAGGCAAGGTGCTGCAAATGCCTCCTTTGCAGCTGCAGATATCTTCCAATTTAAAAAAAAGGCACCAAAGCAAACAAAAAAAGAACACCCACACAACATATTAAGGTGGTATTGAAGCAAGCTTTGTTTCTGTTGCACAATAACCCAGGGTGTGCTGAGCACACTGGTGCACGCAGCCATTTGGCCAGAAGGACTTCCTTTGGATGGCAATATCCTGTAGCCAGGTCAGTCAGTAGCACATTGGTAGGAATCAGCTTCATTTTAAACCTAATGCGCTGTTGTCTCAAGAGAGAGTCAAACCTACTGTTTATATCTGCTCAAGAGATACCTGAAACACTATCAGGAATACTTTGGTCTTGACTTACTACAAGGTTTTTGATAACAGTAACAGTTAGGGCTCTATTAATAGCTCAAAATCTAAAGGTAAGTTGATATGGACACAGATCTTAGGGGACTCTATACAGTAACACTTAATATGCATTATTTGTTAATGCATAACATTGTATTAGGAAGGAATAATTCAGATATTCTAGGCTATTTAGCAAGTCGTTTTCTACCTAACAACAAAATGCAGACAAGGTTGTGCAGCAATATGGCTTAATTTTGCATAGACTGGGTCCATTTAGTTGTATAAATTTATATTTCTGTAAATTAAGATGCTGCAGAAAAGCGCAAAAGTCAAATTTAGCCATCACCAACCTAAATAGGTCAGCACACAAATATGATTCCAGTATTTAATTGATATCTCATCTGCTGAGAATTAAGCCTCAAGATGAACAATTTGTTTCAGCGCGCCTAGAACTTTGAATCATGGCAGAGTAAGGAGTAATTAAGTTTAACTAAAGCGATGTTCCCCATGACCCAGTAAACTCTTAGCCTATATCTAACGTGTTTTTAGACTGCAGAACTCATCTATTTTAAATCATTCTCCTATCCCATGTTTAGTCCCTAGAAACATTACCTAGTGAAAGAAAACTGGGCTACACTGCAGCTAGCCTGAGAAGTTCACTGTAACTGGAATAAGCATCACAGAGCTTCCAAAAATCCAAGGTAATAAGCATAATGTGTCATCAAATTAAGGATTATCCAATAATTGAATTGAATAATAACTAAAGGGAACAAGAGAAGCAAGAGAAGCCTCAGGAGAAATGAGATTAGCATATGCATTCCCTAATTAAGGGGCAGCCCTGAACACCAGGCTACTCTTTGTATAATAATGGTATTTTTCTCCCCTTGGGCCAAGTCTCTATTGCTTTTCTAAAGACTGGGTTATCTTAGGAACTGGTGGAAATAAGTTATTTATATGCAAAACAATTCTAGGAAGAGGGAGGATAATTTAAATACATCTACTACCTCACTCAGAAGTATTTTAACTGAACCAACTGGTACTTGAATTTGTCAAACAACTCCCACCTCAATAGGGTTTTAGTCCTGCTTAGAAGACAATTAACTAGTTTAAGCATTTAGTAGGGCAGATAATTGTAGCTCAGATTCCAGACTGCAGCAACCTTCAGCTTGTAACTACTCTTTCTAAGTGCAGAGAGGCAGTTGCAGGTAGCCCTGGACTGGATAGCAGAGGGGAGTCCTGAAAGGCTATTAGCTCCGATATCAAGCAATGCTAACAGAGTAATAAGCTCTCAAACTGCTGACAGCAGAGTTGCTGACATGACTGATATTAGACAGCCGAGGAGCCCGGAGCTCAGCTCTTGCCAACTTCAGTGCAAAACCAGCAAGCATGGCCAGTCCTGCTTTGGTGCCCCGTGTGCTTTATTTGTTCAGCAAGCCTGGGACAGGGTGTGGTTGGCACCACGTTCCTGTACTTAAGACAAGATCTTTGGGATCATAAACCTAGTTGTGCAGAGATACAGTAGGGTCTGCCCTGCTCCAATATAAATGCTGTACTGCTCACCTGCTTTATACTAATCTTTACCTAGCAACTAGATGCTCATGCATTATCAAGCCCTCCCCCTAACATCTTTCAGCCCCAAGCTGAGTTTTCATGCATGTTTAGTTACCTGAGTTACAGGATTCTTCTTCTTTTGGGTACACTTGGCTTCATACTCAGGCCTCAGCTGGAGTTGCTGCTGTTCTTCTTCAAAATCAACCAAGTCCCACTCATATTTCAGTCTAGCTTGCCGTCGCTTCCAGAACTCCAGGAAAAGAGTAACTGCAATTTAAAAAAGTGTTATTAAAAAGCTTTCTTTTTTTTTTTTTTTGAAATGAGAACAAGGTTATTACCTACATTAATAACTTGTCTCTGCACTGGCTCCTATTCTACAGCCTTTTACTTGCTCTCAGAGTGTGACCCATCTATTTCTATCAACTACCTCTTAAAGTTCATAGCTAAGAATAATAAAAATCAAATATTTATCATCTGAAGTCCAAGAGCAGATGAAGAAGATGTCAAGACAGGATGTGGATTATTCCCATGTTACGGCACCATGTCCAATTACTTTTTAACTTTTCCAAACAAATATCAATACAGATTAACAAAAAACAGAGATAATATAGTTAATTCTTTGTATACAGCTGTGTAATGCATGAGCTGTATTACTGATAAGCAGAACTGTTTCATAGTACTAAGTTCAATGACTCCTATTACTACTTGGATATTTGACATTGTAGTCATTTTAAAGACAGCGAATACGTGATGCTTTTCAAGTGTTTGGGGCTGAGACTGGCTTAAGAACTGTTTTTCAAGGGTTAATACCATGTAACATTGTAAAGTAGCTTATAGAAGGCTTTTTAATGTAAAGCCTTTAGTAATCTGATTGATCTTATTTGAACTCAAGGGACTCTGGTTTACACAAACACAGGAAATCTGATCTTGTGCTGTGCTTTCCAAATGACTAATCTATTAGAACAGCTATAGTTTAAAACCAAGGAACGTTCGGCAAGGTTCAGCAAACAGGCTCACAAATCTTATTTCAGGAGTTTTTTTCAGAACACTCTGTGGAAAAGGTAATGACTAAGTATTCAAACACTTCTTTGTAGGTTAATAAGTCTGTATCCAAGTTAAGGAACAGTAAAAGCTAGGTATTCAAGGAAGTAAGAAGTATGGATTCAGGATAACATGGTTAAAGACACACAAAATTCAGATGCCAACATATATTCCAGACAACATAATCCTGGAGTTTGAGCCAGTCTGTTGGTGGAAACATTTATACAAGTCTCAGAGAATCTACCCATTTCTGCAGAGTAGAAACAGACATGCTGGGTATGAGCTTCTTTGGAAGAGAAACAAACTGATTCTGGTCCCAAAGAGTTGCTGGCGACCCAGTAGTGCTGGGCTGCAATCAAAGGGCCTCTAATCCCTCATGGGGGCACTGATACCTTAACATAACATAAACTTATTATCAAATGTACTCACCCCATATACCCATGAAAACAGCAAAGAAAAGAGTTGCCACATTATCAAACAAGTGGGAATACTGCAACAAAACACATAGGAAAGATTCAGTAAAATAGTTACATCATGAACAAAATGACTAGGGTTGAAGAACCAGTTACAAACCTCTGAGGAGGCACACGTGGTGTTTAGCTTCCAGTAGTCACAGTCTTGGTCACAAAGAGGGCACATGATGATCTCTCCTCCAATTGCAGGGTCACAGATTTCTTTGCTAAAGAACAAAATGTTTTAAGATATGTTTAAAAGAGATACTGTTAAAAAAAATACTATATAAACTTATTTCAAGAAAAACAACAACAAAAAACAGTAAAGCTTCATTTGCTCTAAACTCAACATGTGCAGGTTTCTCATACTTGCCACATCCACTGACACAGCCTGTAACAGCTCAGGTCCTGACAATTAAAGCAGCTGTTACAAGAAGGAAAACTAAGAAATCACTTCAGATATGCTTTTTTCTTTTTTTCTTCTCTTTCTTTCCAGAAAGAGGCCCCTAAGAAGCTGAAGTCTATATGCATACCTTTCATGTGAGAAACTATGCAATATTTCAGATTATTACACTGCTCATCATACCTTTTCTAAAAGCAAAGATATTAATTCAACTTTCCTATCTACAGCAAAATGTGCTACTTCAGTCTCAATCTGTTAAAGGAATCCTCTTTAATCCACACTGAACTTAATTGCTACCATGGGTGAAGTTTACAATCCTATATATATATATATATAATTCCTTTATATCTAGAGAAGTCACAATATGCAGAGCAGCATATCCAGGTGAATTCAGCATATGTTAAGTACAATGCAAGTATCAAAATAATGCAAATAAATGCTTGTTTCTGAACTCTTTATACCATCTTTTCTTGTTAAAAAAAATTTAGTTCCTGGAAACTTTTTCACTAAAATTAGAAGCAATGAAAATGCCAACCCTCCTCCCTGACAAATCCCTGAATATAGTAAATCCTGGAATCTGTTGAAGAAAAAACACAAAATTATTTACAAAAGAAACTTGAGCAACCTCCATCTTATAAGGCCCTCATTTTTGGGTAGAAAGAGCTGCTTATATCTACCTCATCTTCCTGCTTTGATAGTAAAAATTAGGACTTCCACCCCCTTCACCTCCACAAGAGGTCAAGTTACTCTGAGATCAATTCAAGTTAAATATTATGAAAATAAGCAGATGAAGTACTATTTTTGAGATGTTAGCAGCATTCTCAAGAACTTATGTATTGCAGATTGGCAACAGTGTGGGTTTTTTATTGCACTAAGAGCTGTAAAATACCATGTCTTGCCTACAAGTTGGTTCTTGCTAATTAATAGTCATCAGTTCTACACTAGCTGCCACCATACTTTTGGTCAATAGATGTAGCTGGAGGACAAATTGGTCTGCCCCAAGATTAAAAAACATTCTATGAGTGTTTTTCATAGAAAAAAGGTTTTCTAAGTTTGGGTTTTTTTGGTTGTTGTTGTTGTTTTTTGGGGTTTTTTGTTTGTTTTTTTGTTGTTGTTGTTGTTTTCCTCTCTCCCCTCTCTCTTCATTGATTGATTTGCTAGGTAAGTCTTAAACACCTTGAGTGTAGGAGACTTTCAATATTCCACTCACCTGCTCATATTTTCATCCATTGTAAACAAGCCATAGAGAAAACAGATTAAGCCAACAACTGCTGCAAGGAATAGCATCTCAGTGTAAAATCCCAGCCAGGCAAAATAGATTCCAATCTTCTCACCATAGTACTTCCTGAACACAAAAGAGTCCAAGTAAAACCATGCGCCAAATTCACACATTACATAAAAGCAAATCCATTGGCATGTACTGGTAAAAATTAGTTTGAATCAAGCCGTAGGTGAGAGCTACACAAGTTTAACAAACAAAATACATGGCCTCTTCTGCCAGAAAGAAGTCAAAAGTAGCA
>NW_010582708.1:4154-17055 GCF_000705375.1 Tinamus guttatus
AATGTTTCTTCTTTTTCAAACTATTCTCATTGTCCTGATCTCAACCTCCTCCAACATGTCCATGTCTTTTTTTGAGGATATGAACTTCACACAATATTCCATCAAGACCCTTTGCTATTGCTGACTATGGGGAAGATCCCTTCGTGCTTTGCAAGTTATGCTGCTGCTTATAACCTCCCTGGGGCCTCCTCACCTTTTGTTACAGCCCCATAATGTTAATTTAAGCTACATTTTGTAGACGTTTTTCGGAAGAATATCTGTTTTCCGGCCAGTCTTTGTACAGCCGGTAATGCCTGCCAAAGTATAGACTTTTTCACTCATTGAGCTGCATGCTGTTGTTTCTCTAATTTGTCAAGCTGGTTTTGAATTTCACTCCTCTTTGCAACTTGCAGTTCTCTCCACTTTCATGTCAAATTCTGCAAATTTAATAAACAAAACCTCTAGTCTATCACTCAGGTCATTAATGAAAACATGGAATAGTACAAAACCAAGTCAGCCTCCTGTGCAACACTGTTCAGCACATCCTTTGATTTTTGACAGTGAAACTCTGGTAATTACTTTGAATATCGTTTTCTAACAGGTTCCAAATCTGTCAGTACAGCAGGATTCTGCTGTGAATATCCAGCTCTGTTAAATGGTGATCCAGGGAAACACCAAAATAATTGCTTCATATTTCGAGCTGTAAATCATCAGTTTTTCAGGGAGAACTTTGTGAAATGTGTAGTTATTGAGACTTCTCAATATGGAGTAATATTCAAAAATGGAACAAGGTAGAGTTATACCAGTAAAATAATAAATTACAATAAAATATCTTCGACCTCCTCTAGCTGCTATTGAAATTGGCAGAGTTTTCAGGGTTTTCAAGGAAATCAAGCTATTCTTTGATGAATATCTTCTTCTTTGAATAAATCTTGACAGATATTATTCAGCCAGATATAGATCTGAACAAATAATGCAAAACATTATTACAGATGGATAATTTATTTGATGAATAGCAGCACTATTTGACAAATAATCTTTATGACTGGCTACAAAAGATGGTTTTGTCACATAAAAATATCACATCAGTCATCTGTACTGCTATTTCATGTAAATTACAAGTGTATGCTTTTCTGATACCCTATCCTAGAAAACAGCAGCTCTTCTGCAAGCGGCAGTTCAGTCAACTTTGGGCACATTTGCAGCTGGTGTCAGTGAATGCAGCAAGAGACAAAAGTTGAGGACATTAGACTGGAACTTTTACAGTAATCCCCATTGTGTCCATTGTGTTTGAAGTAACTAAATGGCATCTTCAACATGCAGGCGGAATGGAATTCAAGGCAAATATTCATAATAAACCCCGCCAGTGCTTTTGATTAAAAACAGTTTGAGGCAAAGAAGTTGCTACTTGAAATTTCATCATAAGTTAATCACTGCGTTGTATCCTAACGCCTATTTTTAAGTCTTTCTATTGTATTTGCTTTGCAGAAAGTGTTGCGTTCTGTAGCTGGAAAGCAGGGAGTCAAGACAAAATACCCAGAAGCTTCACCTCAAAGTCACTTTATCCTGCTTTGCTGCATAGAATACAGAATCTTCTGCTAGTAAGAGACATTTTTGAAAAGCTGGGCTGTAAAATGAAAATATGACCCTTTGCTAGATATAAAAAATTCAGGCATGCATGTTAAAGCAGCCTGTCTCATGTTGTGTGGCAATACTTGCATTCAGTCTGATTTACGCCCAGAAATTCAGGATATGTCTGTAAGGCCAGACACAGCTGCTGCTTGCATCTTCCTTCTTGGCCTGAGCCCCTCTGTCTTTTGGAGAACTGGTCCTTTGCAGTGCTAAAAAGAATATTCTTCTGTGTGGTGTGAAGGGTGAAGAACATATTCTGGGTCCCACAGCAGCCAGAAACTCTTTTATGTCTTGCCTCTTGGAGCAGAGGAGCAAGTTTAACTGTTAATATGTAGCGAGGAGCAAGGTAAGAAATGCTTAGCAATGGCTGGCTTCACTAGCTTAGAATGAAAATGTCACCCCTTTTGCACAAGGAGCAGGATTTCTACTTGACTTGGCTTTGTTGCCACAGGAAATGATAGAGCTGAGTGCATTTTAGATATGATTGTCACCCGAGAAAAGGTCTCATGAGTTGTGCCAGTATTTGTAATAATAGAGATTATATGTAGGGCTGACTGACAGCCAGATTTCTACATCTCCGAGGCGGATGTGCACACATGCAAATAATCTTTTTTTATATTAGATTGCTATCATATTATGATTCAGGTGTGATGGTCCACAGAATAGGAATGAGCTGAGCAAAAGCTCCTGCATGTGGACATGCCTTGGTATCTCTGAGGGCAGGGAAGAGCTTGGTGGGACCTGCACTGGTGCGTGTTGTGGGATCGATGGTAAGGCAAGCAGATAAAGGAGGCGTTAGCCTTTCCTATGAACTTTCTCATAGTCCTTCTTACCTTCTGCTGCTTTGTTCAGGCTGCTTTAAAAGGTTCAGATAAAGTGGCTTTAACCCTTTCTGCTTGGTCAGTGCTCAGAAGGCCTAGGAGGAGTCATTAGGGTTGTATTCATCCCATCCTGGTGACTATATGTGCAACCTCCCACTGCCCGCAGAGCCCCTGGTGAGATGGGCTGGGGAACCGGGGAAGGGCAGGAGGTTCCAAAGGGGCTCGAGGCGGCTGCGACCCGGCTGTGGGCCAAGAACAAGCCACAGAGCTCATAGCCCTCCATTAATCACATCTTACACCATGTCCAGGCCAAAAATCTGCAGAATAATGGATTTAGGGAGATTTCCTGGAGCCCCACACTTTTCCTTCAATTGTGAAGGCTCATTTTTTCTCTCAAATCAGATATATACTTATTGAGTTTTGGGTGGGTAGTAAAATTTTAATCTGTACTAAACAACTTCTTTAACCTGGCAGATAAGGGAATACATTATTAATGGAAACTCATGTTTTTCCCTTATGTGCACTTTTCAAAATGGAAATATTCATTTTCTTTTTTTAACAATTTTGTTATCCAACCTTGTATAAAAATGTTCTGTTTGGTTGCACCAGTCACTTTCCATCAGACAATATAACACGATGTGACTTAGTGGCATTTCAGTGGATAATTTGACAAAAATCATTTCTTTTTGAGAAAAAAATGCAACCAAAACAAACATTAAAATGAGCATTACAAAAATTGTGATGTGCTGGGAGAAAAACCCCACAGTTACAAAACCATAAAGGTCAGGATCTGTTACTCAAGTCTTGCTTGCAAGTAAAAATACCATGCTAACGCACGGCTGTCAAAAACCTGAGCAAGCCAGACAGACTTCTGACAAATAATTTTGACAGATCTCATAAGCTGAAAAGTGCCTTTTTTGCCTCTTTCATCTTTTGAAATGTTTCTGTCCTGCTTACAGATGTGCAGAGAGAGGGAGTTACCAGAGACGTTAGAACAACAGGGTGCCCTTAAAAATAACCTGAACCAAGGGCTGTCTTTTCTGTGCTCTCTGGGGAATGCATTAACTGTCAGCAGCGTAACTTACTAACCTGCTCGAATTTGCAATATATAACATGATTCACTTAGCTTATGCGACCACTTGCTTGATACATTATTAAGAAAATTAGAAGGTTTTTTTTGTGTTTTAGAGCTTCATTCTAGAGTAAAGGAGACTGGTGATAATAAGCAAAAGAATATATATATATATATTTGTGGAACCCATAATGCATTTACTCTACATACAGTATGCCAAAACAAAACAAAAAAAGAGATTGGGAAAATTTTCAGTAATGCAGAAGAGAAGTCTATCTGTTTTTTGTCAGTGGTGAATTACACGAAAATTTCGATTTTGTTAGGCATATTGTGGCAATGTTTCTTGGTCCAAGATGGAGTATTTAGTTGGAAATGCAAATCCTAATGTGCCCAGGGCTTCAAGCAGTGCAGAGTGTGGACTCTGCTAGCAGGAAGGAGAACAGGGATGGTAACCTGAGTTACCTATAGCCTAGAAAAAAGTTCCAAACTTCACATTTTGCAAGTTACAACTCTTGCTTTTTGGCCCCTCTTAGGAAACATCCTTACAAATATGCACAATATATTGTGCTGTCAAACACTGCAATCAAAGTTAAAGGAAAATTAAGTAAAAGCATTGTATTGTGCACTAAAGCGAAAGAGATAAATTGTTTTTTGTTTGTATGAATCAGACTGTTCTATAACATGAAGCTTTATGTTACCATTTTCATCCTGGTGCCAAATTTTTGAACCCTTTACTGTGCAAAAGGATCTAACTGTTGTGACCATACCAACAAACTTGCCAGGAAAGCTGTCCTGTATAAATAGGACTTTGCATGTTAAAGTTGGCAGAGTTTAGGCCTAAGGAAACTCTCTTTTTCCAATTCAGATATATCCATGTTCTTGTTTGCTTATGCAGGGACTGTTCAGTGGGGAATTTTCTTCTTAAAACCTAATCGTATGCAGTGTATGTGTGGTGTAAATATATGGCCATTTAAAATTCAAAACCAGGACGTGGAGGGCACTGTAGGAACCTTATGCGCCTTAGCAGGTACAAATGAATTACCAAACTGCTTTTATTTTCCTCAATGTTTGCATTGCTATTTGCAGCTGGGAGCTGTGCCGTAAGTTACCTTTATATTAGCAATGAAAATCCCGAGGCTTTGAAAACAAAATATTTCTTCTTTTACTCTAGTTTTATTTGTAGGCTGTGAAAAAATATAGCGCATCTGTTGATCAGGAGCAGATTCATATGTTGGAAATTCCCTAAGCTTAAGCATGTTTAACACAGTGGGGCTTGGAAAAAAAAAATGTAACTTGTGGATTTAACGGTCTGTGGTCACTGTCACATGAGGGGTTATTGATATGTTGGCTCTGGGACCTGCTGGCCGTGGGGCTCGTTGTGGGGCTGTGCCCTGCAGTGTTGGTGCTCCTGGCAAAGCGGCTGCAGCGTCTGCACCCCGAAAATCTCCAAAGATCCTGATGTAGCTTTCATGGTATTTGTATGCGCTATTTTACACTATGGGTAAGACACAGGTGAGCATGCAAAATTGATGTTTTCACTTCTTACTACATTTTCTAGGTAAAAAAGATTTCCTCCTGGCAGTTCTACCTCCAGATGTTACCACCCCATCTTTTACAATTGTAGAAGTACCTGTATATTTGATATCTTGTAGGCTCTCACCCTGTTTCAAAGAGAGATTGTATTTGCTAGGTAGGTTAGAACATAAAATATGAATGAAATTGTAATTTTATGGCAGGTATTGGAGCTCTAAGTGTCACAAGTACTGTGTATCCTCACTAGCCAGATTAAAAAATCAGTCCTTAAAATATTTGATTGGCTTTTTTTTACAGCTAAATCAAGAAAAAATCCTCAAAATTATGAACATGGTGAAAAATAAAGAAGTGAGCATTGAGGGAGCTTTGCATTTGGCACAGAAAGAGGTGTATGCTGAAAAGGTAAGGTCACTGCTTTGACCTGTTTTGCAAGACATTCAAGTGTAAGAGTGTATTCTGGAAGGCCTATTTGTGTGTTAGGAGCATATCTCTGCTGCTTTTAAAGATCGTCCCAGTATGCAAGCCTATAAACCCCATTTATAACCAAACAGATCAGGTAGTCATGGTTGGACTCCTCTGTCACACTTGTGCTGCCTGTATCTTAAGTGACATTCCCATGTAAGTGGTGAGGCTACAGCGATGTTAAGTAGGTTAAATCTAGTTTAAATGTAGATTAAATGTGTTCACATATTTCCTAGTCTCTGAATGCGGTGATAAAAGTATGTACCAATAAAAGTAGGTACAGCAAAATCCTTGGTTATTCACCAAAGAATCTCAGAAAAACAGTGGATCTGAGGGGCTTCCTGGTGTTGTGTTGTCCTTGGGTCTTCAGCACAGGGTCTGGGGTGTCTCAGTTATGCATTCCACAGGATGGCCACAAAATGCCAAGTTTAGGGCACTGGGACCTGAATTCTAATTCAGCCTCTGGTTGGCTGTCACCCTCCATCAGCCAAGAGCGGAATCAGTGTCACAAGGCTAAGAACTATTTTTTTTTTTTTTCCTCTGACCCTGCAAAAACAAACCTTTGCTGAGCATAGGCAGCAAGACCAAAGGGTCTAGTCCAGAGATTTCTTAAAGATCAAACACAAATATTTCATTTTTTTCTACTGTTAAAGCTTTTCTTTGTTCATTTAAAATCCTTTAAAAACATCTAAAATTAGCTAAAAACTACCATTGCTATCATTTTTTTGCTCTTGGCCATTTTGCTCTTAGCCATATGCAGACATGTCCAGCAATCATGAGTCCTACTGCATGTTTCAAGTCAAAAAAACCCAAAACAAAACCCCTAAAAAATAAAAATTCTCAATTCTGAATCTCAGAGCCTCTTTAGTGCAGGAGGAAAAAATAAGTTAACAGCAAGACTTTGGGAGATAACTGTTGGTTTAAGAACTTACAATACTGGTAAATGAAGCAGAAGAGATGGAAGAATAACTGTAAGTTAGATTTCAGCTTTCCTCTTATTTTTACACCAAAGAGACCCTGTCACTGCATGCAAATTGAAAGGATATGCCTTTGTTGCAAAGGAAATCCCCTAATTAGCAAGACACTTTTTTTATAGAGTGACTGTTAGAGTAACATGCCAGAAGAGGTCCCTTCTGCACTACTGCTCTACTAAAGCCATTGGGATGACTAATTATTAGAACAAAATCAAATTTAATATAGTTTTATCATGACCATCCCTTCACTGCACCAACACTGAGTATATTTTTTCAAAGGTTATCGTGCATGTGGCAGAGCTAGCACTGAGGCCAGATGGCAGATGTATATCCTTGTACAGTGTGAACAAGTATTTGCCTTTTTACTGTACCCTGTTCAAGGATTTGTACACATTTTTCTTTAAAGTCAGATATGGTCTTTTTTGCCAGTCTGTTTAATAAACTGCTTATACACATATGTTTTGAAATGTACAGTCCCAGGGACTCTGCTCACGTCTCCCTGCAGACCCTCCCCTCCTGTTTTCAGCTCTACTTTTGCCTTCCATCCCAATCTTTTATCCCTTTATTAACTCAGCAGAAGTTGTGGGTATTTGGACTTGTAAAAATCAGAACAAGAAGGCATTGCCATGCATCTTCACAGCTCCTCTGCAAAGCCTCCAGCTTTGCTTGAACATGGTTCGCAGAGTGGGATTTAGCCTAAGAGCACTATTGAATCTAGTGGATAAAAGGTAATGCAGAGTGGACGTACTGCTGATTTTTTGTTTGTTTGTTTGTTTTCAGGATTCACATGATTTGCTAACTGGCTCACAATTTAACTTCAGTATCTACAAGTACAAACACTATCGGTGGCAGAAACGAATTTTGCAGGTAATTTTAAAATTCTCACTTTTGAAGAAATACATCATACTCAATGAGTGATGAAACTAGTTTAGTATTTTCTGTGGTTCAGTATATGTCCATAATTAAAATCTATCACAGCAGTACAAGATACTGAACCAGCTTTCTACCTTTTAGACTAAAAGTATTTTGGGAGTAGTGACACTTCCTCTACTGAGTCTCCCTACACATAGGTGTGTGTATATGTGTGTGTATATGGGCATATGTGTATATGTACACACACAAACATACATATATATGTGTATATATATAATATACACACATACAAGAAGAAATCTGTGTCAGTCAGGTCTAAAGCAAAACACCACAATGTTTATGAGAGAAAGTAGCTCCCAATAGAATTCCTTTTTTCCTGACGCAGAAGCTGCTGGATAAGAGCAACCAGCTTCACTTCGTTTTAGTGCTGGGGCATAGGTTGAATCCGATATAATTGAATCTCTGCTGAGTTGGTCATGCCAATAGTTTGTGCTGCCACTACTGCTGAAAGGGAAGTATTTACACTGGGGTGTATAAGATGAAAGAAATTCCAAAATAATAATACTTCAGAGTGATAAATTGATGTGTATTTATCAAAAGATACAGAGAAACAATAACAATGAATATATATTTGTTTTGTAGCTAAAATAAATATAGTACAGTATCTTGATGATGGAATGTCATCTTTTATTGGCAAAGTAGATACATATTCTGTGCTGGTACTTTATCTAAATACCTTTGCACTTGTTGTTATTGGAGATACCCTCTCTCCTGTTCAATGAACAGAAAAGATGGCTTTGCACTTGTTGTTATTGGAGATACTCTCCTGTTCAATGAACAGAAAAGATGGAATAAGGTAATGATGAATTTTTTTATTCCAGATTGATTTCAACACAAAGACCATTTTTAACATTGAAAAAGGAATTATTAAGAAACAGTTTCCCTTCTCACAAGTCAAAGCCTGTGAAGATGCTGAAAGGAGGCGCTTCAGCATTGTATTTCATGGGCGCCAAGATTATGAGTTGGAAGCAGTGTCTCTTGACGATAAAAGGAAGGTAATAGATTATTATAGATAGCAAACAATATTTCTGTAATATCCAGTAGGCCCCAACCATAAATAAGCATTGTTATGCTGCATGCTGTGCTAACATGGAAGTGTGTATATCTTTATTCCACATGTGTTTGTTCATGGAGCAAAGGGAATGTGAGGTCAGGATAAAGTTTGGCCTTAGGACTTTGCTAATTTTCACTCTGTGATTGAAGATGCGTGGCCTGCTAAGGACTGATAAAGAGGAAATGGATGCATTTCTTCAACTATACCTTGAATGTAGTTGTTCTGAGACTGTATTAAAAAAGGCAAGCAAAACTGATGATGACATGCACAACTGAAATTTAATTGATTTTTTCCAGATAGCTCTTTCCACTCTATATGAGTTAAATATTTATAAAAATAGATGCATTTAAGAAAAAAAGAATGAGATCATGATACTGTGAAAAATAACTAGAAATTCATCTATTACCATCAAACTACTGAAATTATAGAATTATCAGAGGAAGACAGCATATGTACAATTACCAAATCTTTGTGCAGTTAAATTTTGCAAGATATTGCTTGCTTTTGAGGAGTTCTTTTTACATTCCAGGTTCAGTTAAATATTCCAAATATTATAATTAGTCTTTACACTGAAATTTGAGAAATTCAAGTGTAAAAGCCAGCTTTCCACCTGAGTGCAAATATAGGTGTTAACATTCAGGGGCGCACAACGCCTGGAATTTTTGTCCCATTGGTGAAGTGCTGAAGAAAGCTGCACAGTTTAGGTTGAGATGCAACCCCTAAGAAAGCAGGGAAGAGTTCATTTGCAAAGTTTCAGTGTAGCCCATGGGTAAAAGGCTTTTTGCAGGTAGAGTCATTGCTGATGAAACTTTTTAGTTTACATCATATAGAGAATATTTTTCCCAGATGAACAGCAGCTTGTGCTTGATTAGGTTAAATTTTAAAATAGATTATATTCAGCAGTACTCAAAAGGTACTTTTGTCTGTAAAACACTCAAACATGGCTCTGTATAATGGTTTGAATTCACACCTGACTTAATCTCTGTTATTTTTAACTGTAGGCCTTTTCTTCTATTATGTTCATCTGAGATATCAAGATAAGTCAATTAATTACTAGTTGAACTTGGAGTATAATAAATTGCAATTAGGTATCTTAGCATCATAGAAAGCATTATTACATTAAATTATTCTACCTATTTGGATGCTTCTTATAATGTTGTCTATAGTTTTTATCCCTAAAGAAAAAATCTATCTTTTAATGTCTGTTTCAAGGGAATTGCTATGTGAAATATGGTCTTTATTGTCACTTCTTGCATAGATAATGTACCTTCTGAGCAGAGTTATACAGAGTAATTCATACAAGAGACCAGCAGAGTCCTATGCTGGAAGACCTCCAGAATACGATGTGATTCACGAAGGACTGCTGGATTTGCAGCAAAACAGCTTTACATCCATTGAATGGGTGAAGTACGAACTTTATCTTTGTGGACCTCTGGGCTGTGCATTTTAATAACATTTCTGATAAATGCTTTAAATTAGGACTCAATTTTTTGATAATTATTTGATTATTTTTTAGTTAAAACATAGATGCTTAAATGTATGAGATGAAAATATGAAGTTAATCATTAGTGTGATAGCAGTATGTACTACAATGAGCTGCTGGAGTGTGCCAGAGACTCCATATACTTTCCCAATATAAATATATAACCCTAATGGTGCTCAGAGAGATTTTAATGATGAGGCTTTTTTGTTTAACATTTTTACTCCATTTTCAGACAAATGAAAAACTAAAAAAAAATACTAGCAAAGTAAAAAATGGGTGTAAGAGTGCTGTAATTCCTTGACTCATACTGCCCAAATGGCTGTCTTGTAACTCATAATTCATTATTTTCATATTCTGACTTTCATCTCCTTTGGAGATGACCCGTCGTGACTCTTAGGTGGCCTAACAGTTGGTAGTTTTGGAAAAAAGGAATCACTCAATCAGAAGTAGGCTGTCATCACCACTTCTTGCAGTCCCTAAGCTGAAACAAATAAGAAAGACTTTGCTTCATCTTAGTCTGTTACTGAAGTAGTGAACTAGCCACAATGGTTTTACATAGGTTGCTACCCATCCTATAAATACCCTGCTCTTCCCTTGAGATGGCTTCTAGAGCACTCCTGGTTTTATCATGGTGAGACAATGCTTGTACTGCCACAGAAGTGAGAGAAAGAAAATCTCCCTAGCAAAAACTAATGAAAAAAATTAACACGGCAATTATCTGCACAGGGTAATTATCTCAAAAGACTTCACAGTTCACAGAAAATGATTTTAATTGTTTTTAAAAAGCTACTGCTGTATGTCTTGTAAACATAATCCTCAAGTGTGTCCCAGGATTCGTTACCTTGCAACATCTAACAAGTTTGTTAACAAACAAAAATTGATTTTTATTTATCTTGTGAAGTAAAGCCCTGGTTGCTTTCCACTTGATATTAATCCCTTCTTTTTTTTTGCAAAGTAAATAATGGTGGAAACATCTGAAGATACGATTAAACTGTAAGTCCCTGCTTTAAAGAAAGAGGAGATCAATATAACTGCCAGCTCCATTAAACAATTCTTATCACTTTGACTGTTTATGTGGGAATAGTTGCAATTTATATTTTATGCTTAATTCTTTTGGTGCAGCTGGGCTTATTTAAATTCCTCATATAACCCCTTAATCAACTAGCCCCACCTTGAAGAGAAAGAAGAGGGAAAGAAAGGTCTGATAGAACTGTCAGAATGATAAAGAAATGCAGTAACCCTCGAAAGAAATGAGAATACAAATACTTAAATAAGAATACAAGCCACACAGAGTTTACCCCCAAAGTTGTTGTTGAATATGGAGCCTTTATATGGATTATAAAGAGCAGAGCAGAATTTTAAAGGAGACTTGGGCATAAGATTCTGCTGTAGTGTATGACCACTGCATCTGGTCAGCTAATTTGTGCCCAGAATGGTTTATTTTCTGAAGAGTAATACATACACTTTGGGGCAGTATGAGCCAAGTGACTTCTAAGTAAACCCCCAGGATACTGTGACACATTCTGCCAGGTGGCTCTTGGGAACGAAGGGCCCGGGGCCATTCAGGATACCTACCTGTGCGGAAGCATTTCCAAGGGGGAGAGTTACTGGGCCTTAAGAATGTGCATCAAGTTATATTAGGGTGGCTCATTTTTAGCTTGTCAGTAAAAGCTGGAAAACACAGAAACTCTAAAGCCTTGTGCTGTTATGTGAGGGCCATTCAGGATACCTGTGTGGAAGCATTTCCAAGGGGGAGAGTTACTGGACCATAAGAATGTGCATCAGGTTATATTAGGGCGGCTCGTTCGTAGCTTGGTGTCAGTAAAAGCTGGAAAACACAGAAACTCTAAAGCCTTGTGCTGTTATGTGCTACAGAATCACACAGAAAATTCCCTTAAAGGCTCACAGTCCAAAAGAGCATCCAAAACAAGCAAACGAGGGTAATAGTGGGAAGGATGGGGTGTTGATGAGAATTTACAGGATATATGTAATTTTCTGTAATCAGATCCTGTTCTTAATCCTAGCGCTCTCATTAGATCACAGGAACAGCAGGTAGGAAGTGCATGTTTTATGTTAGTGTCAGATGAGACTGAGCGAGGGTAATAGTGGAAAGGATGGGGTGTAGATGAGAACTTACAGGATATATGTAACTTTCTGTCAGTAATCAGATCCTGTTCTTAACCCTAGCACTCTCATTAGATCACAGGAACAGCAGGGTAGGAAGTGCACGTTTTTATGTTAGTGTCAGATGAGACTGAGTCCTTATCTCAAAGGCTTTATGCTTTAGATGGATAGTTTTGAAATGTTACTTTAGGAAATAACATTAGGAAATGTTATAGGAACATGGAGACTTACTGACATGAAACAATGTGCTTTAACAAAGGCAAGAAAGCTTCTGTAAATAAGTGGTCAGCAATGAATTGTATCCCTATTCCTTGTCCTCCAGGTACTTGGTGCAACTATGTGAAGGAGAATTGACTTTATATTGCATAGGTCTGGGAGGAGAGAACAAGAATGCAGATCCCGTAACAAATACGATTAATTTGTCAGGTGGGAATGTGAGTGTCAGCAAGGAGAATGAATGTGGTACCTTTTCAGTCCAGACCAAAGAACGCAACTATTTGTAAGTATAGCTGGTAATTAATAATTTGCTAAAGCAGAACAATTGAAAGCAAGCTCAAGAAATAGAGCATCACAATGTCAGCAGTGGACAAACTAGGCCATCAAAATTATAAAGATAACCCCTCCTATGGCAGTGTTACAGCTTACCGAGTATTTTAAGGTAGAAGCAAAAGTGCCACAAAGCTTCAGCTCTCTAACCTTAGACACCTAAACAATAAACTCGTGTCTGGAAAGGTCAGAGTCAGCAGCACAAGGCGATCATGACAGCCAAAGCTTTGGAACATCATTCTGCTTAAATAAGAAATATGGTGGCTGTATTAGTCAGCATGTTATTTA
>NW_010582708.1:17178-43175 GCF_000705375.1 Tinamus guttatus
CAGCCAGCACAAAAACGTCCTCTGCCCCCCAGGCAAGGCCTGCAGAGGAGGAAGCAGCACCAGCATCGCCATCTCCTCTGCCCACCAGCAAGGCAGAGGTGCCACCAGCCCCTGCTTTCCCACAGTCCTGCAGCCTCTCTCTGGCAAAGAGAACCAAGGCCTTTCACTGGGATGTTGTTCCTTCGGATAAGGTGAGGATGAAACTCCTGGTAGATGATAAAAGAAAATCCTACCTTACATATACAGTTATCATAAAAGTACAGTTGTGTCACAAAACAAACCGGATGCTCTTCTGTATGTTATGATGAAAAAAAAACTGGCTCTCTTCTTTTGGGCTCTTGTTTACCCCGTCGTGTCTGTATTTTTAGATTCAAAAATCCATCTGGGGAGCATGTGATCCACACAAGAAAAAGCTAGATGAATCTAGACTCTGTGATCAGTTCCAGATCCAGGACATGGCAGTGTTTTCCAGCAGTGAACCTTCAGGGAATCAGCATATCATATTGGATCAAAAAGTGGCACACAACTTCAGTAAGTTAGTAAAAGAATTGCATGCTCCTATCTGGAAGCTGTGTGTGCGCTGCATGCACTTTGTGTTTGCAATTTCTGCTGTTTCTTTGCAAAGGAAGCAAGCTAATTCCTAAATGATCTTGTAATTTCAATACCTGATGACTTGTTTATATATATACAAAAAACTCAGTTGCTTTAAATATAGTTGTTAATAATGTAAAGAATAGAAGCATCAAGGTGAGAGCAGTATTTTTACAATAGCAAGTTATAATCAATATTAGCAGGATGAAATAAAAAAAGGAAGAAAAAATGTAAGCTGAATATTAAGAAAGAGTTTCACAAAAACGTAGTCCAGTAGGCTAGAGAAAATAGTCTCAAAGACAATTGCTTTAAACAATGCTTTGGATGTGAAATCTAGACAAGGTGAGCTGTGTGCTATTGTTTTTTCTTCAAAATAAAGTTGACCAGACTGCAAGACAAGTTCTCTGTCCTTGATCATTAATCAGGGACCTCCCGTGTCCCTGCTTCATGAGGTGTACCTCATTTCGTGAAGACCGTAAACTTTGTTTTATCATTTTTAAAACTAATCTCAGCCGTTTTCAGACCATTGATATGGCTTCCTGTAAGATAGCCTGTTACACTGCGAAGTTCTCATCTCCTACAAAATGCATGATTATGTTATCAAACAGTGATGCTGATGTAAGCTCTTACGTGAAGCCTGTGAAACTGTTAAGACTCCACTTGTAAGGCTTTTGTGCCTTTGGGCTTGACTAGGTAAAATAAGTAAAAGAAAACTTTGCGAGGAACTAGCACTTTGAATGCTCTGGTTGGTCCCTCTCCTACACTGAGTTTAAGGATATTTTTTTAGATGGAGGCACCTTGGCATAAGAAGCCACCGAGGTGCCTAGAAGCCAAGTTCCAGGAGCTCTGCTGGCCCGTTTCTGGACCTGCTTTAATAGATCAGATCGTGAATTTCTGTCTTGAATGATCACAAACCAGATCCTTCTTTCTCAGATCCTCATAGCAGACATGATTCTGCCAAAGGGCTAACCTAGTCTTTCACAGCTAATGAAACAGTCCAACATACAGTCCTAATCTTACTACTAAATTGACGAAAAAGTCCTTCAATTACCCTAATGAGAAGCGATAGATATTAAAGGAGAAGGAGTAATTGTTCTTCAAAGGCTACTCCACTTTCTCTTACAAGCAGAGATGTCTTACCGAGAAAAATCTGTAACTTAGCGCTGATTTAGAATTACCTGTGTGAAGAATTTGGGACAGTTAAATTTTTGAAGCTGTAATAATTTCATCTTTATGATTATTAATAAGAAAGAATACACTTTGGAGATCTTGTAAAGTTTTAATTGGCAACTGTAAATGGAAATAACTTGCTGGAATTACTGCATCTATTGACCAAGAGTTGGAGGGGTTAAAAGGAAGCGATTGATACAAAAGTGCTGTTGTAGATGAAAAGAATCCTGTAATAGCACTTTTATCTGCTACATTGTTGCACATTCTTTTAGGAAATTTCTTTCTTTTGGTTTGCAAATTGCACCATTCTGCCTTTTGATCCTTTTTCACTTACAACTTTTCTCATTGAGACTTTCTACATCTATTTCTTAATCCTATCCTTCAAGTCCCATCAATGAAAGTTTTGACATGTACTTGTAATGGACATTACTTAGATCAAAAGGTAATTTCAGCCTGAGAATTTTGATTAATCTTCCCACAAGTGCTGCAAATCATAGTCCTTAAACTAATGAATAAAAAATTGAAGAAACAAAATGCCAGTAAGTTAGTTTTCTGCATATAAAATCCTTATTTTGCTTAGAAAGTACTTTGAAGTTCAACATTATGGTATTGCTGAGAAAAATTCTAGAAACTGTTAGTAACTGAGTGGAGGGTAAATATATTAAATATATTTTACTTTTGAAGAAGAAAATGCTGACAGTTTTTTTTTTTTTTTTTTTTTAATGAATGAGAGAAGGAAGGAAAGCTTAAAAAGGAGACCTAAACTCACCTTTTTCTACATATGGGTGACCACTGTAGAAGAGCAGTGGGCTTTTATTTGAGTTAAGGACATGTCCCTGTAGTTGCCCAGTTTTTCCATGAGAATTCTGTAAAATGAGTTCAACAGATTAGGTGAATTATGAGTTTTTAGGGGAGGTTGGAAAACTAATTCTGAATCTGTACAAGAAGTATTTTTATCAGCAATCTGGTTCTCAGAATGTGTATAACTAAGGTAAGGAACTGAAGCAACTCTGTGACCTTTGTCTAACCACACAGAACATTTTGAATTTCATTTGTTAAATATTTGTATCTGGTTACTATTATAAAATCTGAAGATCAGAAATTGTTTCTGAATTTCAAATTCAGAAAATGATCAAGAAAATCTTAAGTGCTTTGTGGCTTCTTTGTGAAAGTGAAGCAGATAAATTTTAAAATCAACATTATACAGGCATCTTCCTACCTCAAGAAATACATGATTTAAAGGGCATAGGGAGGCATAAGGGTATAAGGCATAAGTGGGAAAATGATTCCATCAGGCTCAGCACTAAACCTGGATCCTATAACAGAATTAAAGGGGTGGAAAGTCTGTAAGAGGAAGAATAAATGGAAAACACTCCATTGGCCAACAATCTCCCAAGAGTCATTATGACATAATTTAGGCCACAGTAAGTTTCTATTATCTGAAAAACTCTGAACTGTTTTAGAATTGGAGAAAGAAAAGGTAAATCATAGAAATCCTTCCTGAGGTCTCCTTCGCAATCCCTGTGTGCTGCTCACAAGGGTTCTGCCAGTGCAGACTCTAGGACCATTTAATGGCAACACTATTGGCATGTCAAATTTTCTCGCTTTCTCTGTTGATCCCTTGTGTTCTCTTCCTTGTGTTTTCTTTCTCACTCCTTTGTCCTCTGTAATGTTGGTATAGAGGTTAAAGAATAACTGGCATGACAAAGTGGGCTTTTTTGGAACAGCAGCCTTCCTAATGGATCTTCCTCTGCTTAGGGGAGAGGCTTCATTTCTATTTCCCTTTCATACTGTGCAAAATGAGCCAAGCCTGTGTCTGCACAAAAGTCTTAAAACATTGCAAAAATTGTTTGTCATTTTTTAGAATGACAAGGAGTATCTGTCAATGAGATCTGCCACAGACAGTATTAAAACATACTCTTTGGGCAGTGTGGGAGAAATGAGCATTTCTGTCTCCCAGGTTGCCTTAATTTGTGATTAATTTTTGTTGCCAGAACTCTAGCTACTTTTGAACACTGGAAATGCAATAAAAAAGTAAACAAAATCAAAACAAATAGAATATTTAATTCTTTTAACCTTCAGTATTGTAATAAACAAATACATTACATTTTTATTCAGAAAAAAATAGAATTTCCTTTCTGAGTGCAGATAAATATATAATAGTAAATACTTGAAAGTTTTCCTATAACAGTGTCTTGGTAGTTCTCTTGTATTGACTATATTTTGACAGAAAAATATTTTTGCTTGACTACTTCTGTGTATATTTAAAAGAAAGACTGAATTTTCATCTTAGCATTAGCAGTTACTAAGTGAAAAACAAATTTTATCTGGGAGGCAAATGTGAAATGTTTTGGTGTTTTCCTTCCCTTGAGCTTTTTCCTCCAAGTAATCTAAGAATCATTTTCCCCCAGACATTTTTCTTAAAAGTTTCAGAATAAAACCAAGTCAGCTGAAAGAAAAATTATACATTATACATGAAGAGAGTGGTGGACTTACAGATGAACAGATTACAGCACTAAGAAGGTAATCTTTGGGGTTCAGTTGTTTATTTATGATAAATGGTACCTTTTGCAAAAAGCCTAATTTTCTGCAAATAATGGGAAATTCAGGAAAGATACTACTGTGGCTTTGAATCTCTCCTGACTGTGAATCTCAGTCCTTATAACTAAGATTGTACAGTGCTCCCCAAAATGTTGCTCTTCCCTGTGTTCCTTGGGGAATGACAGCAAGCCAGACATGGTTTTGAACAGGTTACAAGGAGCAGAGTTAATGGAAGAATCGATCGTGGTAGTGAGCAGCTGTAACTTAATGGGAACACTTCACAGCTTTACCTTCTATCAAATCAAAGAAACATAAGAAATTCTATTTCCTATTTAAGTATTCATTTATAAAGAGGAAAACAAATTGCTTTGGAAAGGGAAAAGATATTAAAGATATCAGTGTTTCCTAGTGGCAGAGATTTGGGCCTCAAAGCAGAATGCAATTTTTTGTATCTTTAAAAATAAATGAATTATATTCAGAGAAATAGATTTCAAGAGTGTAAGCAAACTATTGGCATGTAAAGTTTGTATGAAATAGATTGTATCTCTTTGAATAGTTTACAGCCTAGGAAGACAGCAGGTCCTAGATTAGTATCCTTTATGCAGCCAACTCTCCAGTCAAGGCAAGTGTGCCTTTTTATGAAATACATTCATGTGAAAAGTTAATGTGAAACTGCCTTTTGCTTCAAAATGAGAAAATACTAGTGTTTGGCTAAATGGAGTCTGGCAAAAGATGATGCTGGTGAAGAGTGAGGAAGTAATGTATTCTGCTACAGACATGTCTACTTGTAGTAGACATTAAATTAATCCTGTCTTCAAAATTCTAATCTCTGTATGAAATTGATCCTGACTTTGAAATCCTAATTCTAATCTCTACATCACCATTAATTTTTATGTCTGCACTTTGAAGGTGATGAGAACAGGAAAAAGAGTTGAGTAACATGTAGAGTTAATGGTGCTGTGAGATGGCTTGTAGAGAGCTTGCTTGAGCGTGTATCAAGCAGTGACAGTCTCTGGGGAAAAAAGAGGTAGATCTGGCAGAAGTGAGGGGCATCCTGAGTCCTGTAGCTCGGGATAGTGCGTGGGACAAATGGTCAACCCCGCTGGTGACAGCAGTCACTGCTCACCTCCATTTGAAGGAGAACAGTGCCGGGTGCTCCCACTGAAATCAATCCGAACTGCTTGGTGTGTAAAATAGTGAAAGGTGTGAAACAACATTCAAGAAAGGGGACATCTAACTTTCATTTTCTGTTTTACAGGTATATGCCAACACCAAAAGATGTGGAAAGGTACCAGTCCTTCAGGGGGTCCCCTTCGGAGCTGCATATAGTTGATCAGTTTATGTTAGAGGTAAGAAAGCACAGCAGACATTAAAAGACATCACCCAATTTCTGGGACACTCTCTTCTAGATAACACTGCTACAAGGGAGATGGTTTGGAACTTAAGTTTCCAGTCACAGCCAGAAGCAGGGTAAGAGTGTTTATCTGATGGAATACATAGAAATTAAAGAAAATTTTTACCTCTTTGCAGTTCCATGTAATGCTTCTTCCCCTTCCTTGAAAATAGGAATGAATTTATTCTGAGCTAGATTTCCAAAAATTTCAAGTGTAAAATTGTGTGCGTTTAACTATTCTTGTTCACAGGAAATAAGGGTTCTGTTTGTGCATGTGCAGTGAGTTCTTACATACTTGTTTCCATATATACATTCATATGACGTGATTTCTATATTTGCCATCGTAGATCTATTGTCTTAAGACCTGGAATAAGATTAATAAATGAGTACAGAAACTAGGAAAACTGCTATAATTGAATTACTCAATATTTTGAGATATGTGTGTGTGAGTAGAAACATGGGTTTGGATTCCCTTTCTGCCTGTTTTTGCAGATGTGTAAAATCTCGCATTTAGGCCAGAGGCTGGATCTCCTGCTTACCATACGTGAGCTCCCTGTGAACATAAGAGACTTGGAGCCTGTAAGTAACGTGCCTGTTTCATAGTTTGCTTGTAATAAAATCTACTGATTGGATAGCAGAGGGCCAAATGGCCTGAATGCAGATTTCAAGCTGTGTGTTTGGGTACAAAGGAGGAGTTTTTTGAGTCTTATGGAGATGGATGTCTGTGTTCCAAACTGCTGCCTTTACATATCAGGCTTTACCTACGCTTCAGTTCAAAACAAATTATTTCAACACAATTCTGCTTCAGTCGAAGATTTTGCTTGCTTTCTGCACGGGAATGAAAGCACATTTGGAAAGTTGCTGGAAGTCAGTGTTGTTACCCCTTGTTTGGCTGTGATTAAAACCATAGTAACAGCGAACAAAACTCAGAAGAGGAACAGATGGAGAACACTGGGGAGATGCACAGATTTCTGGCCCTGCCTGTGATAATGTGACACCTTTGCTATCCTCTGCTGAAAGCAAATATTTGAAAACTTGGAAGCTGTAGTATAGTGATTACTTTGAGGAATATTTATTGCTCCTTGAACAGCTGATTAGTTCTCTAAGTATCTCCTTACACATCTAAATAAAGTGTAGACAGGACACCTAAAATTTATTGGATGATTTGAATATGAACTTTCAGTATTTTTTGGACCTCTCATGTGCTGTGAATATTTTGATAAGGGCTTTCAAATCTCTCACAAGTTTTCTTCTGTGTTTTTACATTTTTATGTTGCTGGTTGATCGAGATAGGTGTGGCAGTAGAAAAATATACATTTCCTAATTTAAAACAAAAACACCTTTTGTATCTATAGACCTAGAAGGGAGGTGGTTTCCCTCAGGAAAATTAATGTGTGATTACAGGGAATTACTATTCTTCCTCATGGGGAAATTGTGCCAAGAATTTTGATAAGGTAGCCGTCTCCTAGTTGGTATATAAACAGATGGGAGAGAGGGGAAGGATGGAGAACCTTTCACTGAGCTTCAGGCTATCCTCTTCCCTTGATGCCTGACATTTGGTGCAATCTGGTGCATTCAAACAGCAAAATATTTTTTATTCGTGAGCATTTTTGAGCTGAAGTTGAAGTTCTTTTGGCAAGGCTCATCTGGCAGCCAGAAAGGATATGACCTCTAACTGAGGCAGAGAGGCCGTGCCAACGCCAGCTTTATCTTGGTGGCAGAATTTGGCCAGGTCTTTCCTCTGGCCCATTCTCCAAAGCAAGTTGGAGCTAAGAACAATGAGGCCCTGGCAAAGGGAAGATAAAGATGTCAATGTTTTCCTCATATTTTTATCCTAAACTGAAGAAATATGTGTGCATTTCAGTTAATAAACCAGAAAATCCAAGCAAGTAAGCAGCTGCAGTCCAGCCAGAAATTTATCGCTGTCTTGGAGTACATTTTAGCCATTGGGAACCTTTTAAATGAAAAGGCAGGAAAAGAGAAGGCTAGAGGATTTCGATTGTCATCTTTGATGAAAGTGAGTAAACATTTTTCTTGTCATTAAAATTGTCATATATTATATTGTATGTTGGCCATTAACATTAAATTTTGTCCTGAATATGGAGAAAACCAATCATTTTTAATGAATAGCTGACACTGTAACATCTGCTCTTGCTTACACTAGAAACAATGTCCAGTTTAACAATGTATTCTTTAATGTGTATCATAAAAAGATGCATTTCCCCATTTTAGACAGCAGCGCTGGGTGTGTGGGGGCACTGTGGTGTTCACATTGCTTCTCTAAAAAGGTAAAACACCAAAATGCTGTTAGATACCACAGCTAGAAAAGACATGAGCTGCGGGCTGCTGGCCAGCCTTGAGTCTGGGTCAAGTGAAGTGGAGTTTGAAGGTTATAAGGACCTGGTGTCATGTCCTGGGGCAGAGGCTGTGACTACAGCCTTTCTCTTGCGAGGGTTGTGCTTCTCCAGCATGGAAGCAATTCCTTCTTAGCACTTCAGCTCTTCAGTGCAGAGGCCTTTTACAACAAGTGGTACTATATACTCTTTTTAGGGTAAAGTTTCACAGAATACGAATAAATGAAGAAATTCAAAGAGTTAGGCTTTTCTGTGGTGGTTTTAACCAGCAAAATTTATGTGAAACTTCTAGAGAAAATGCCAGAGCCTTGGTGAGTTGTGGAAGAGGAGACTGGAAGCGTGATGTTGGGAGGTTCAAACTATGGACTTTGTAGCCCTAAAAATACCTCTGGGAATCAGGATACCCACTATACACTTTAGAGATAAATATGCTGTTCCCTTCTCCATTTTTCTCAGTGCAGTTCTTTGAGATATGAACTGATGTCAAAAAGCAGCAGGATTATGTGCAGAACTGTTAAAATCTGCTGGCCATTCGCAGTGGTCCCACGAGCTCCAGTAGTTCTCTGGTGGGTGCTGGAGCAGGGAAGGAGAATGCTTGTTCTGAGCTCTTCTTTCCTGCCAGAGATCTGCCCTTCAAAACCCATCTTTCATCTTAGTTCTTTGCTTGTATCTATGCTGACCTACCCCTTGCACGACTGCAGGCTGAGTTTTCTGTTAGTTGCCACTAGAATATGTGCAACTGAGCACCGGGTGTTTTTTTCCCCTCCTCTACGCAGCAGTGACAAAGCATGATCATCTTATGCTAGTAAAATAAGAATTGAATACAAATTTCATAAGCTGTCTTGAACCTCTAAGGTTACTATAAAACTATGCTTGATCTGTAAATAGGATAGAGAAGTTCTTGGTTTGTTTTGTTTTTAAGATATCTTTTCCATCTGGAGACTTTAATATATGAGTGATTTATAATAGTAGTGACAATTCAAGACACAGATTCCATTTTTTTAAAATGGCTGTGGTATCACATCTATCATAATGAAAAATGTCTACAAAATCATTTTCTGCTACAGAGCATCTTCCCAGATTCAATTAAGGAACCTTACTATCTATATGAGTACAGCATAGTGCCTTAAGTAGAAAGGGGTACGTGACTGTTTAGAGATCCAAAATCAGTCACAATCAACTAGGACACCTTAAGATAAAAAAGATCCTTGTGAATAAGAAGACACAAAAGAAAAAGTGAACAGATATGAAGGTGTAAAGGTGATCTTAATCTAGAATGTCTGAAAAATGGCAAATTGAAAAGGATAAGTTTCATTCCATTGTGTTATTTTATTCTTGTCAAATTTACCTAGGTAGGAGTGCTCAGCATCCCTGCTTTTCCTTTTTTTTTTTTTTTTTAAATATATATATATCCAACCTTAACCTCCACCCCAGAAGTGGCTATATTTGATAAATGCCTGAGTTAATCACAAAAATGTATCAGGACTGTAAAAGACAGGGAATTCTTCCAGCTAACAAGTATATATATATATATATATATATATATATAAAGTATAATAGCTCAGTCTGTCAATTACTGCTGTACTCTATTTGTAGTTGTCTCTGTTGCGGGGTAAGGAGAGGACATTCACCTTGCTTCATGCCCTTGTGGAGCAGATCTTCTTACATGAGCCTGATTTGGCTAAATTTTCCCAAGAGCTGACAGAATTTGAAGCTGTTCCTGACGGTAAGATGATGGAGGGAAAATATCAACGAATGAAAAATAAATCCCTCAACCCTTTTATGGAAACTTCCATCATTCACGTTGTGTGAGTGATATTTATTATCATCTTCCCTCTCCATTCCTTTCCAGCTTCCATGAAAGGACTTAGTGCTGAAGTTGATGGTATGTAAATATGGTTTCTAAATTCGGGAAAAGATTGTCATATGTTGTGCAGTCATTTGGAACAGGTTTTCATTGCGCTTCTGCAGTTTACAAAGAGAAGTAAAGGTGCAAAATATTGAGGTAAAGTGTTGCTATGGTGATATTTAACCTGCCATGTTACTGTGAGGAGTTTTTGAAAACAAATATTAAAGTGCTTCCAGGTGGTATAGAAATATCAAAAAATATACTGCCCATGAAAAATAGAATTTTTCTTAAAGACGTTATGTGATACAAAGTTACTGGCAAAGTTACTACTGGAACAGAGTAATCAGGTGCAGAAAATACAGCAGGAGAAAACTTAGTACAGTTAAGTAGTAAAGTTCAAGAACTTCTTTGAACCAAACTGATATACATCTCTAAAAAGGAATGCAAGAGTAGTGTTGTCAATAGGAGAGAATTAGAATAAGGTTGTTCAAAAATGTAAGGTGAACTTTGGGAGACATTTAGAATTCACCATTGAGCTGTACCATGTGAAATCAATGGATTTTAGACAGAGCCTTTTGTGAGCTCACAGAAAAGGCATATAAGTGGATAAAAATGTGTTATATTGTATTAAAAGTTTATAAAAATTATTTTTTGAGAATGCGGCATAGTCATTGACTGCCACTATGAACCAATATGTCCATTCCAGCATTAGATACCATATCAGAGTGACAGTCTCGGCATTTAGTGTGAAAAGTCTTTGCACCATAATTGCTGCATGCTTTAAAAAGGCAAGTTAATGGTCCTAGATAAATATACTAAAAACACATATTCCTCTAATTTTTCCATTAGGCATCTGCAGTCCTTCACACAACTGCATGCTGGTTAAATTCATAACTTTCCCTTTTGTTGTTAGTTTTAAAAAAGGAATTGGAAAATATTACTCAGTGCAGGCGGCTTATCAAACCCAAGATGATCAAGGCAACACCTGAGGAATCACAGTTCTGCAAGGAGCTGAAGGTAATGTTCGCAGCCTTAGTGTAGGTTGGAGATAAGATGAGTCAATCTACATGATTTGTACTGAATCTGGCCCTAACAAGGGATTCAGGATCATCTCAGATGGAAAGGAGCCTCTGATAGTGTCTTATACCACATAATGCAGCATGAGAAGGGCCTTGCAGAACTTCTGCATCTCCTTTTTCTTCATGGGTAAATAGGCTGGAAAGGATGGAGAACAGTTATCCACAATAAACAGTCTGGAACAACAGCAATTTTAGAGCAAATAATTTTAATAACTTCTTTTGTGCCCAGACCATAGGGTAAATAGCATAGCAAAAGACAATCAAAGAACATGCCTAAATTATGAGTATAGGTCAACCTGAGATGATTCTGCCTGTGCTAATGACAGAAGCAGATGGACACAATGGGAAAAAAAAAATAGTGAAACAGGCTGTTAGCAAGCCAGTTTTGGTCAGAAATTAGCAAGAGCCAAAGTCAGGACTGTGCTCTCATCAAAAATGTTATGCTGCTTGTGGACAGAGCTGCTTCCAGTGAGTGCATTCCTCTCTGTGTTCACCTCTGTATTTCTGGATATCTTTGTGCTGTGCTTCATTGGGTGACGTAGACCCTGCTGCCCTGGAGCAGCTCAGCAGTAGAGTTCTTCAATAAATATTAAGTTTTTAAAATGAATATTTTACAAAGGAATCATGATTAAGAAATATTATTTTAAAGTTTCTATGGTCTTGTTTCTGACTCTTTCTTAAGAATTAGCAACTGAGAACTATACTACATGCAAGGGGATTAGACCATGCCAAATGTGGACATGTGTACTGCTGTGGAGATCAAGACTTTATCATGCTTCTAATTGTGTAATTTTTTAGTAGGTTTAGGTAGTGTTATTGGACAATACTGTAAAAAGGTTCTCTAATGTTTATCTTCCTTTTGGTATTTGATGACTTTATACTAGCAAGGAAATGTGTGTTGATCTGTGCTTCTGTTTTGTAAAATGTGAAATTTGTGCGGCTTGGAAATTTTGACTTGAATTTTCTTGTTCTCATTGTTTAACACCTGCTTTAACTTTAAATTAAGGAGCTTTATTTTTACACAGGATTTAATTCAGAAGTATGAAGGGGACCTTACCATGCTGACAAAAAGATGTGATGAAATGAAGAAGCTTTATAGTGACATACTGGTACATATTATATTAAAATTCTGATTGCACCCTATTTTACATCTGAATATGATTTCATTTTCCATGTTACCAGAAGTATTTGTCCCAACTTTTAACTCAGTTGCTCCCTCTCCCTTACCTCTTCCCTCTTCCCCAAACCCTTCTCTAACGCTATGGGGACTTTCAATTCATTTCTCTCGGGTTTTGATTCATTTCTCTTGTTTAGGAAGGTTCTTTTTTTTTTTTTTCTCTTCTGAATAATGGTAGTCACAAATAGATTTATTTGCATATTTATAAAGCAGCAAAAGTGAAGCAAATATATAATAGGATGAGTGATCAAAAGCCAGACTATCATCTGAAGAGCGCTAGAAAGTAATAGACCAGCTTCCCTAGGGGCTGGATATCTGATCTGGAAAAAATGTGTTGTAGGTAGCCACCATCTTCCATGTAGGAAAACATCTTACTCATTAAAAAAAAAAAAAAAAAAAAAAAAAGGGCCTGCCTTTATGATTTTTACATTCTGCTAGAAAATCAATAGTGACCTTGGCATGTGATACTTCTATGGAGTTAACAATAAATTGGGGATAACCCCCTGTGGGATGGCTATGGGCAATCAGCTTCCCACAGATGGTCATTAGCTCTAGGAAATGCCCCTCTCGTTACTGTTTTAACTGATGGTACATGGGGAGCGAGTGGTGAGGTGTGCCAAAGATCAAGGACTTGTAGCACCCAGGAGGTGCAATTAGGAAGACAACATGTAAAACTATTAATCAGTATCACTGGATAAGGTTAAGGTTTTGTGCTGTTAGAAGGTTAAAAGCTTTTTACTGTGTTTTTGAGTTGCAGACAGAGGATTTGCTCATAACCTTTTAGATCATGTCCAGATGATTGTGTTTAGATAGTGATAGGTACTAGAAAATGCTAATCAACTGAATGAGTAATAACTTCTTATCTATATATTTCATTTGCAATCTGAAACACTGAAATACTAGTATATGACTGCTCACCTTGGGAGAGCTGCATCTTCTAATTACAATATAGCTCTCAATTACTGGCAAGATAAGAACTTGTAGCAACACAAGATGCCTTTTGAAAGTTTTTGTTGAAGGCTTTGGAGCTTGTTCTCTAGATTTTACCGGTTGATTAGAAATTATTTCAGGCACCTCCAGTTCTTGAGGTCGTTAATCTCATTAAGGAAAAATCCTTTGAAATGCTGAAAAAAATTCTTGAAATAAACCCCATCAACAAATTTAGTAATAGAAATCCTCTTTTGGCCTAGAACTGAAGAATTCTTTGGAAATAATTTTAGCTAAGGCAGGAATCCCTGTACTAGTACTTTGTAGTATGATTGCCTTCTACATGCTGTTTTATAGTAGAGTGTGTCTGATGCCAATACCATTTAGATATTTTGAAATCTTTTCATCCATTCATCTTTTTCAGATGAAGAGAGGGAGCAAATAGAGTGTGAAAAACTATTTTGGTTTGGATATGCTGCTACCATGCATGCATACCAGGGAATATAAACCCTTTCTCTAATGTACTGATTTTCTTTTATGAAAGGGCTTCTATAACAAACTTCATAGCCAGGAAACTCAGAGAGACTAAGCTATAGAGAAAACTAGGAAAGACGTAGTTCAAGGCCCTTAATGCCAACTCCTTGGGCCACCGTTGCTTGGGACATTTTGATTCTCAGGTTGCTGAAGGTTTTAGCTTTAAGTTTTCCTGGTTGGCTACTTAAAGTAAGAATAGAAATAGAATGGAAAATGCTAAACATTTTTCTCTTTCAAATTTACAGGTAAAGTTTGGGGAACCACAAGATCTAGACTCTCAGGAACTGTTTGGATGGATATCTTCGTTTATTCGTGAGTTTAGGAAGGCGTGTATTGATGTCATGCCATAAAGACAACACAACTGTTACAAAGAGAAAGGAAAGCAAAGTACAAGAAACAACACTTAGGTTAATGGTTTTAAAAGCTTTAATAGGGTGAAGTAGCATGTAGTATATCATCTTTACATCAGTCTATCTTGATTTTAAGAGATAACTCAGTTGATACTGTATAGTTTTGTATTTGAACTGTAGAATCACAGATAACTAAGCTTTGTTGTCTTTTTTGATGTTTGTGCTTTTGTGTCTTGAGATGCTTGTGTATTTAGAAAGGAGATATTCTTGATGTTTTATGAATTCTCCTTCAGTTTTTTGCTTTGATACCCAGGCTTCTGTTTGAGCTGTGTTATTACTTTAAATGACTAAATCTTTGCATAGTGATCTGATTTTTCACTATTTTTACTGTGATATTTTGGATAAATTTTCATAAATTTTATAATGTAATGGAGAGCTGTAGTGCACAAAGGAGAATATTGAACAAAAATTCATGTTCGTCTTCAGTTCTTAGAGCATTGCAGCTTTAATATGTAATCGAGAAGGTATGTGTCTGGGTAGTTTTTTCCCTGAAATAATACAATAAAGCAATGCTTTTTTATAGCTGATGTCATGGATTCAGGTAGAATGCTATAAAAATCCATCAATATATGAGATTTGCATTGGCAGGAAGAGAGCAATATCAGAGGTAAAATAAAAACTTGTCACAATACATTTAAGTGTTGTATGTTGGAGATAATTATCCGTAGTTTTCCGAAGAGAAAATACCTTGGTTGCATTTGTTGTCTTTTCCATGGCTTTAATTAGAATAATTATTTGAAGTTCAAAAGTGTGTAAGGAAAAGGAAGTCTGTAAATGCAGAGACAGAAAAGTGTGTATTTAATCTTGAAAACAGAAAATAGGTCTGCAAGGCCGTTGTTAAAATTTGGCATTTTCTCTGCTGGTGTTGAAAGCAGTTTTTTTGAGGCAAAGTGTATTACTTGACTGATTTTAGATCTGACTGGCCACTTTTCCGGAAGTTTTGGCCTTTAAAAATACTCATCACTCCCCCTGACTTAAATACTAAAAGCACCGTAAACAATACTTACAGTTTTCTGGTGTGCATCATAGCCTTTCCACAATCTGCGACATCTTCATTTATATGTGAATCAGGTAAGATAATCCTGAATACAAGTGCCATTTCCATGGTATCGAGGTCCCTGCATCCCTGAACAACATCCGTGATGGTCATGATAAGCTTCATGTTTTCCTACCGTTACCTTAGCTCAGGAGTCCTGGGGAGTCTCTTTTAGTTAAAAGTGTTTTCCTTCTAGTCTTTTTTCTTTTATATCTAACAGCTTGTACTTGTTTTATAGCTCAGCTAGAATGGCCTCTTGCAATTAAAAATATATTCCACACAGTAGTCGATATCTGCATCTTTGTGTGAATATCCTGGATCATTAATTTAAAAAAATGAATGTCTAAATACTTTTTTGGCAAGAAGTCCTAGCCCCTTCTGGGAGCTGGAGGATTTCCTGTGGAGTGGAAGCTTGCTGAGGAGACAAGTTTCAGTTTTCTCAAACCATTTCTTCAATGCCTGTGAGTTTCTGTGGCCTCCTGATTTATCTGTAAAAGTAAAGAGAGAGACCTTCTACCCTTCTCATTCTTTTTTTTCCCCCCTCTTTTTAAAATGTTATTTTAGAGTAGACTGGGCTTTCAAGTCTTTTAAACATATTACTAAGTTTTAATAGTGTTTATTGGTTAAGAAAGATAATTGCCACACCTCAACATTTGTTAGGGTTTATTGCTTTATAGGCAAGGATTTCCAGCTATTTTAAGTTCCAAGTCTCCCTGTAGACCATATCTATAGAATCCTCCCTTAGAGGATGACGGGCACATCCTGCAGACCTGTGGTCAAAGTGTCAGGCAAGTATCCTGTCTGCAGAAATAACACAATTTTCAGCACTTCTACAAGTAACAACCTACATATGAAAATATAATGATAATGTTATATAATGTAGTTCTGTGTCTTGTTAGTACATATGCTAGTCTTTCAGGTTGATGTAACACCATTCAAAGGAAAATATTGATTTTTAGAGAAGGTAAAAATTATATTAGACAAAGAAAAAAAAAAAACATGGCTTCTCTAAAAGGGAACTTGTTGGACCCTCACTGTAGAAAACTAAAGCCTGAAAGTGTTTGTAGAAATACTTCTGTGCTGAAGAAGTTGCTGCTAATTATGACTCAGAAGAACCACAAAAAAAAATTCCAGCTGCTCAGCTTAAAGAAGAATGTATTAAAAAATTCAGGCTGTGGTCAGCTTTGATGGGGTGCTGAGGGGCCCTGACTCAGAGCGTGGTGATACCCTGCCCTGCGTCCTTCCCTGGAAGTTTTCCTGTGGGTATTGATAGAACCAAGATTTCATTCCCTGATTCTAAAGAAATGTTCAGCTGAAATGCTCAGCTACTAAACTGTCTCACCAAAGTAAATTTAAGATATCCATTTTTTTTTCAGTATTACTGATTGCTATCCAACTAGAATATTCTGAAAGCTGAGCAGTTTTATTCTGGGAACAGCCTCTTTTAGGAAAACTCTAGCTCAGACTCCTACAGGTATGAATATTCCATACAAGTAGGAATTTCTTAGCACTGAACTTCAATATTTTACTTCACGGCATATTAGTGCAGCTAACATGATACATCTAACAAGCTGACTTTACTTTTTGGATATATAATAAAATGATAGCAGGGAGTGCAAATTATGCTTAAGCCATACACTTGCTGCCTGTTTGCCTAGGGATGAATTTTATCCTTTGGGAGTATTTGAGTCAAGGACAGTCAGCAGTAACTAATCAACAGAAAACTACAGGGGAGGTAAATATTTCTTTACACTCATTTTACAAATAGGGCAATTGAGACAAAAGTTTCAGATGCACAATTTAAGTCTCAATGCAGTTTAAAAATGTATTTATGTATAGGATACATAAATATCTGACTGTCCTTAGCTTGTACAAGGATAAATAACTGGTGCTATATGTTATGGTGATGTCATCAGTTTTTGGCATTTAACTAAAAAAGAAAATAACCCCAAAGGTTGTTGTCCCCAAAGTTTCCATGTAGATGAGCATATTTAGGCCAAAATGCTTTTTGTAGCTCATAGAAATTTTCCTGAATAAGCTTTTTAGGACTTGGCCTGAAATGATATGATTATAAATAGAAAAAATATTTGATTCATTTTCAAAACAGGAACTTTTTCAGCCAGTAAATTCCGTGATAACATCCCAAGTTGCTGTCATTAATGCTTAAATTGAACTTTGTTGTTTGGAATCCTGCCATTTAAAACAATCTGATGTCTCACTTTGTTGTCAGGAATTAAGCTGATTAAGAAGATTAAAAGCAAACAAAATCTTTTGATTATGGATTTACTGAGCTCGCCCTACGAAAGGACAGAGTGGCTGTGATAACTGTGTGCTCCAAGCTGCAGTACAGTTGTGGCTGCATTTGATGAAACAACCATGGGGAGGTTTTGGTGTGCCAAGCTAACTGCTGCTTTCCTGGCATGTAGAACATCCTGTTTAGAAGGACTAATTGTAGCCCCATCAGTGGGGGTGTAACTGCCATACGCATATTCAGGGAAGGAAATTTAGAAAACGGTTGTGATTTATTCCTGTTGTTCCCACCTCTTCCCTGTGCAGCTGTGCAAAAGAGTGGAATTATTGAGTGGCACATGGAATATGAGTGTTTAGAGATTAGGATGGTCAGGGGGAGGGAGGAGATCTGAGTTCCAGGTAATGTTCATAGAGCTGTATGTTGAAAATGCATTGGCTAAAACAAAGACCAATCATTGCTACAGAGGCCAGGACTCAGATCTGCCTTTCCTCAGGACAAGGTCAAGGCTAGAGACAGAAGCTTCTACCAGATCCTGGTCTCAATGAGTGTGCTGATTTGACTTGGCTTTTTACATCCCGTTCTGGGAAGAAAATGCCTAAAAGCTATGCAGATCTCCTATCTACTTGTCTTTCCCTTCCTGCAATGTGCAAGCTGACTTCAGAGGCACTCCGGTGGTTACTGTGAAGGCTACTCCTGACACACTTCCTAAAGGTCTTGAGTGTGCGCAAAAAATGGCTTCTATTTTGATTTTTTTTTAAATCTGAATTCTTTTGGAGTAAAATAATTGCTTGTTAGTGTTCATCTTGATCTAGTCATCTAATAGGAAAGATCAGAACACCCATTGAGATAAAGCTCAGCACAGTGTAGTCAATGAGATTTTGCTCTTTGGTTAAAGAGTGTCAAAGTTTCAAGCTGAAAACCTCAAAGCTTCTGATGCTGCAGCAGTGAGAGTGCCAGCTTCCCAAGGACAGAGCTGGGAAGCAGAACGCTGCATGTGTGTAAGTTTGATTAAGAAAAGACTTTGGGAATGGGAGTCTCAGAGAAGGACATCTCTGAGTATTTTGAACTCAGAGTGATTGCCGAATGCTATCACCTCTTCAAAAGTACTTAGTGTTTTGACCTCTGTTTCGGTCTTTTTCTGTCTTGCCCTGTATTTACTTACATAGTCTCATAAAAATAATGTGAAAAAGCCTTTCAGACAGAGGTGTTTCATACGGAATCACAGAGTGACTGAGATTAGAAGGGACCTCTGGAGATTGTCTAGTCCAACCCTCCTGCTCGGAGTAGCAGCTCAGGGCTGCAACAAGCAGGGTTTGGAATACTTCCAATGGACAATGTGTCAGTGTGTGTCCTCCTCACATGAAAATTGATTTTCTTATTTAAATGGAATTTCTTGTGTTTCTTTTTGTGCCCATTGTGTGTTGTCCTTCATTGGGTACTACCGAGAAGAGTCTGGCTCCATCTTCTTTCTCTCTCCCTTTAGCAGTATTCAGTGTACATGCTGGTAAGATCCTACCAAGCTTTGTCTTGACCTGGCTGAACAGCTGCAGGTTTCTCAGCCTCCTGTTGCGTGACAGATGCTCTAGTCTATAATGATCTGTTTGGCCCTTTTCTGTGCTGGCTTCAGAAAGGACATGTGTTTTTTATGTACTGGGAAGCCCAGCACTGGACATAGCACTTCAGGTATGGCCTTACTGGTGCTGAACAGAGGATTCCGTAGCCCCATAGATATTAACAAAATATTAACTAGTGTGAAAATAATGAAGGGTATTACCTGTAGCTTTGGATGTCATAGTTAATACCAAGTATTTCTCATAACCTAGACTCATTCCTTTTTGGATTCTCTGCCATCATAAAGTAAGTTGGCTTGTGCTATCACCTTTCCTTCCAGACAGCATCTTGCAGGATCTCTTTGCTACCCAATCATGAAACTTGTAGAAAATTTGAGACACTGTGCTGTTACCTTTGGTTAAAATTTGTGATCGAGTTTAACATTTCCAGAAGTTATTAGTTTAGGACAGGCATAAGAAAATGTGAACTCACAGCCCTCATTTTCCTAAGTGAGTTAAAAAATGACTGCGGAATGTTACCTGAGGAAGACGCCTACCAGCTGAAGGATAGAAATTAGTGGTTTTGATGAAGAGTGAATCAATGGAAATGTCATATTAATTCAATGTGAAATAAATGTACTGGTTTTATTCCTTATATATTTTTAGGCATTTACTACAAAGATGGATAATAGATATTTATTGTTCTTGACAGCTTTGCTTGGACTGAGCCAGAAAGGTCTGGATAAAATTGCTCAGTGATATGTTCAGGAAATTATTCAAACTTAATGGAAAAATGCTATTAAAGACTTGATATTTTTCTATCCCTGAGGTGGCTGAGGTTCAGCCATGAGGGATCCTAGACTATGTGTAGTTAATTATACAAGGCTGGGAGGTCCTGTGGGATGAACTTGTCTTCCTTAGGAAGTTTAGAGGAGGTATGAAGGACATCTTTAACTCAACTCTTGCGGTGCTGCAGGTGTCCCCACACTGAGCAGCTTCCACGGTGGTGTCCTGGCTGGTGTTGGGTTGTACGCAGGTTGCTCTGAGGATGCTTTCAGCCAGCATGATTTGTAGAGCAGCACATACTCTTACAAGAGTCTCTCAATAATAATAATGAAAAGAGCTAATCATAAACAATTGCGGGAATTTACCTTTTGGATTAACAGACAAGCTTTGCAAGACACATAGGGAATGTGTTTTGCCTTCCATGCTGCTGGCACACTTTTCAGATTAAAAACAGATGTAGCACTGAAGAGGGAAAAATTCATTTAGTACTGCTGCACTGCCCGTGTGCTGTCAGGCCTTAGAGAGAGTTGAAAGTACTGAGAAAGAAGAAGGAACCTAGCACAATTTTGTTAATATTTCAGTATTTTTTTTTTGTCCTGATCCACATCTTATATTTTAGCAGGGACAGTCAGAGGAGCCTAGTATTAACATACTGGGGAATGACTGTTTATTTATGGCTGTCTCTTGTACTTAGACAAACAAAAAGCAGAGCAAAACTGAGGCATTTATTCCAGAACAAGAAGTGAGAAAGCACCTGACTTGGATGTACAGATACTAGGACGTACTAGAACTGGGGTTTCTTAAGAGTGTGTAAATGGAGGAGGACAACCTGGTATGATTCATGCTAAATGAAGAGTAGAGACTAATCAGAACAGTGAACGGATGCAACAAAAGCTGGTAACTAAAAGATGAAGTCTATATGAAAAGCAGAGGTTTTTTCCTTCTATTTAGGTTGACATATCTCTATAAATGTCACTAAAAAATCTATAGCAAAGCTATTCCCTATGGCTTCATTTCTGAATGTCATCACAAAACTTCAAATATTTTTCCTCCCTTTTAAATACAAAACAAGCAATGCTAACAAAGGAATGGCTCTTAATTCACTAGCTTAGACATTTCTTTTAACATCACTTTTTCCCACAGCAATGTTATTTTTAATTTTTCACTGGGCCTGACTATGAGAAACGCTCAATGAGAAATTTATCTGGGACAAATCCTCTTGAGAGGAGGCAATCTGTGTATCTCTATTGATGTCAAAGGAGGTGTGCTAAATCATGCCACTTCAGGGCCCATTTTTTACGTGATTTCCTTGACATCAAATTAGTGAATGCTATCCACAAAGTATATTCAACAGTTTAAGCTAAACTGATTGCCAACAGATTTCTGAAGCTCTTGGAAACTCCATTCTAAGTGTATTGTAAAAATGTTGCTCAGTGAAATCAGCTGCTAAAACCAGTGCAAGGAAAAAACAAGTTTCTTTCATACTCTCTTGCTAAAAGGGAAGGGTTTTCCTGCTAGTCTATTTTTGTGTTTTTCTGACCTTACCATCTGATTTTATTCCATTTGAGTAAAAGTCACATTTTTTGCTTCATTAAAATGCATCTGAAAGTCCTATAAAACCATTGCATAGGTTATACAGGGTAGCACTTCATGAAATTATTTCATGAAACTACAAAAACCTACCAGATACCAACACTAAAAGAATAGGAGCTTTTTTCTAGGTATGAACTCAACTGCTATAGTGAGACAAGAATTAGATTTTACTTCATAACAAGAACAAGTACCTCTTATAAAGGCGGTCAATGTATGTAAGTGGGTTTTATGGTCTTTGTCTACCAAAGTCACGTTCTTACAATTGGGGTAAGCGTGTAAATTAGAGATTTATTCAAAATATTTTTAAAAATCTCTTAACACAAGCAATGTTAACCTGCTTGCAGATAGTCCCAAACAAAAGTTAATTATGAAATTCACTGACTTATTGATGCTGTAAACACTTTAGTACTACCTAGAACCTACTTAGAAGTAAGGAGTAAAAAGAACCTAGTGGGTCAAATTTTGCTCTAAGTTTTGCATGGATATAAATTCTGACTACTTTGGGCTCAATATAGGTCTGAAGTATTTCTGGGCATCTGATTAAGGACAGAAGCAGACAGAAGCACAGCCCAGTCGGGAAGTACAAGGTTTAGCCTGAAAGAAGGTCCTAAGATGGTAAAAAGTGTGACCAGATGCACCGAAGAGCGTGGGGTTTGGGCAGTAGCATCTGCATTTGGCCTCTTGTTGGAGCTTCCTGCGCTGTCCCCCTGCTCTCTGCAGCATCTTGGACATCCCCAAGCCAAGGAGCAAGGTCCGCAGAACTAGGAGCATCCCGATGGCCCTAAGCCAGCTCCACACGAACCCTGTAGCACGTTCGGCTACCGGGAAGCTCCGCTCGACAGCAGGGAAATATCATTGGGATACAGAAAAAAGGGAAGGAGAGGGAAGAGAGCTCCTGCTGCCAAGAGGTTAGGAGGGTTCTTGAGGCCTCTAAACACAAAGCAGCAGCTCAAAAAGCAGGAGAGGAAGTCTGGTGGATATTATTTCTCCCTCTTGTAAGGCAAATGAGTAATTCTATGAAGCAACATGCTTCTTTTTTCCCAGGGACTTGAAAAGTATGACGCAATATTGACAGGGAAACCATCTTTAATGCAAGTTTGCAAGCTAAGACATAAAAGAAAATATAAATATAAGTGTGGTGTTATCTCTTTACTCTTCCCTTGGCTCTTCCCTTTCTCCAAGAAATGTCTAGGACACCTTGTTTTCTTGAGGAGGGCAAAACGTTATCGGCTGAGGATGCCTTTAGGCCTCCATGTTATATATCCAGAAATGTAAAGAAGCAGTGAGTTTAGTCTCACTGAACTTCTGTTCTTGGACATTGTTGCTATTTATTTTACTCATTTTTCTTTCAAAGGAAAAAAAAATCCCTGTTAAAGGGAGCCAGATCGATACCAAGAAATTCTTTGTCCAATAAAATAAGAGCAGTTCTTAACCTTGCTGCTTGTAAATTAAACACAAATCTCACTTTTCAACTCGTCCTTTCCACAGCATCCCTAGCAAACCTCCCTCATTTTATACAGCAATGAAAAAGAAGACTAGCCATCTAAACAAATACTATTGCCGGCAACCTTTAAGCTTTCTTTCCATTTCCTGGATTAAAAAAAAAGGGGGGGAATTATTTTGTGATATAGTGCAGCTGTTTTGGTGGCAGTGCTCTGCATCCCAGTTGCTTAGGTGTGGATTTGGGGAGCAGTGCAGGAGCCTGGAGCGCAGCCCTCGCGAGCCCTCAGGCCCTGACTTCTTCAGGGAGCTTTTTGCAGGATCAGCTCTGAGAGACCCCTTAAAAACCTGGGAATTGTCAATAACAGGCTGTTTTCCAGGTAAGGGCTTCATCCATAGGCACAGAGAGGTTTTAATGGTCACCTTTGTCTTCTGAACTGTGATTTGGTACCATGTCTGAATGTTTACAGAATTTATCTGCAACATTGCTGAATGCATTGATGCAGTTTGTGCCAATTTTTATTTCAGCAATTTCTACCTCAAAATACACTTTGGTTGATGGCATCTATTTTTCCTTGCTTTTCCTGGAACAGAAGAAACTTATTAGACTTGTAATTTCCTCCTTGCTTATAGGACTGGGCTGTTGAGGTGATTGCTGCTGTAGAATTGTCCTTGTCCTTTTATTCTGCTGCTTTCTCTCTATCCTGCAAATGGCTTATTTTTTTTTAAAGTTTCAATAATCTTATTCACTCTTGAATTCATATTGTTAATTAAAGTTATCTGAAATCTCAGTACTAATTGCCAGTTAGGGATAAAGAATACTTTACTGGAACTTAGCACATTCCAGTTCTAATCACGCAAAAAGTGTGTGCAAATTTGTAACTAACCTGCACTTAACTTTATCATGACTGAGCTCTGAAATTAAGTAGTTGTATTCACAAATTACTCTAATTAGCTGCATACTTAATTAGTAACTCAGTTACATACATAAAGTAACCTGCAGGTACAAAAATGCACAGCTCTAGGAGAAAAGCACATAGGTGCAGGGTGTGTGTTTTTTTGTTTGTTTGCTTTTGCACTATAAAGAAAATTGATGCAATTGCAACAAAAAAGATTTTTAGAATTGCATGAAATTATTATAAAATTCTGCGTCTCTAATAAATCATGAAAGCAGCAATTTCAAATTTCAATCTAAATTCACGCACACGTGGATATGTTCAGAGGCAGTGCAGTAGGAGAGGTGGGAGAGATGTTGAAACAGTGAGGAATTATTTACACATTTGTATTTGCCTACAAAATAGTGCAGAACTATCCTGCTGTCATAACCACTTTGTTTTTCAGGAGCCCTCTAGACAGGTGCTCCTCAACATCGCTGCAATTTTTTAAATCTGCAGATCAGTTCCTATGGAAGGACCAGTGTTGCGATGCTGGGTTTCATTTCTCCTTCTCTCCCTTTGCTTACACCAAGTGCTTCTTCGTAATGTGACTTTTTCATTCATCTTTACTAGCATTGCTATGGTAAGAGGATATCGATGCGCTCTTAGAAAATAGTAACATTTCTTATCGTCACTTGCCTGACCAATAAGTTTCTGAATTTCGTAGACTATTGTATTTGTTGTGGTGAGCTAAGAGGACTTTTTAGCTATGTTATAACTTCACGGAGACTTTGCTGAATTATGAGAACTTTGTGCTCCGCTCTGTTTTCCAGAGCAGCTGAAAACCAAACCCAGCTCACATTTGCCCACAGAAAGCTTTTGCATTCAGCACACAGCGAGCTTCAGTGCTTTTTATTACTGCTCTTACTTTCCTGTTGCTTCTTTAATTCCTTTGGTCTGTTAGTCTCAAAATTTACAGCCAGTGTTTGTTAGTGCATGAAGTTAGACACTGTGTGAGCTGCTTCCCAAGCCTCTTCCCCTCCAGAAGGCAGCGACCAAGCCCTGCATGTGCTCCAGCTCCAGAACACAGCAGCACCTTTCCTGGCTGTGCTGGAAAGATGGGGGAGAGAAGGCCAGGTAGAGATGGACAAGAAGAGCTGGTGACTCACAGTTGATGTGGGACATATTTGTTGCCAAGCCATTATGTGCAGGGAAATTCACTGTACTGAGATTATCTGTAAAAAATACAGCTCTCCATTTCTTAGGAACAGTGTGCGCTGTTGTGGGGGAAAGTCTGTTCAGGTTATTCTGCTTCTGGGAGCACTGTGTCTTTCCCCAGTCCCAGGAGAGGGGATAGGTTTGCAGGGAGATTCTATTTCAACAGCTCATGGTGATGCAGGAAAGCTCTGCTCTAGAAGCAGAGCCAAACTAGCCATGCTTTTAAGCATCTGGAGATATGTGAGCTTACTAAGCATTGCTACGTGCTCACTTTTCCAACCCTTTTTGGCACCCATCAAAAAGAGAAGCTACTACTAGGCTGCTTGAGAGATGCCTGATCAAAACACTACCAAGAGCAACCGTTTGGCAGCACCATGAGGCAGCACTGATCCTCAACAGAACTCCATAAAGTCCTTTCAAGGGTCTAAGCGAGTGGCTTTTAGGAGGGCTGCTTCCCTCCTTGCTGCACAATGGGGACTGGATGGCAGCACACCCTGGACCCGGGTGCCGTGCCGGAACGCGCGCAGGAGATGCACGCGCAGCCGTAGGGAGAGGTGTGTGTGCGTGCACCCTCCTCCAGATTTGGACGCTCTCTTTCAAAGAGCCTGAGATTCCTCCCCGCTTTGGAAAACAAGAGCCCTGTTACAACAGGTTCTTGGTTTCCCATTGGCTTTGTAGCTGCTAAAAGAGTTGGCTGGGACAAGCGCATGTGTCAGCGCAGGGGGCAAATCCAAGGTGAGGTTCCTGCATCTGCCCAGCTCAGTGAGAGCTGAGCAGGCTTGTTATGCCATAACTGTTGGGAAGAAGGAGAGGGAGAAGGAGGGAGAGGGGGGAGAGCAGTCTGCAATCTGCACACTCTGGCAGTGATATCAGAGCCAGCATCTCAGCGGCTTTGGGATAGGCTCCCACCTCTCCGCTCGCCACTCGGAGCATCCTGGAGGCTCCGGCCAGAAGCGGAGAGTGAGCTGGTGGAGGCAATCACGGCAACACCAAACGGTTTTATTTCTTCGTGACCTCTCTTGTCTCCTCTCTCTCATCAATAATTCACCTGAGGGTTTTTTTTTTTTTTTTTCTTCACTCATCCTCCTCCTCTCCCTCTTTTCAGATGTCGAGAGAGAGGAGAAGAGGGGGCACCAGAAAGCATCTATTTTGCCGGGTTGCTTTTTGCGGCATGTTTTAAAGACCTCGTGAAAGGACTAAAGAAAGGAGAAAAAAAAAAAAAA
>NW_010582708.1:43964-78116 GCF_000705375.1 Tinamus guttatus
CCGCTCGGCGGCTCGAGCAGCCTTGGGGAGGAGGGAAATAATTTTAAGGGGAAAAAAAAAGAGGAATGAAACTTTTCCACAAAATTCCCTGCTCCGTGGTACGTCGCTGCTCAGCCCTGTCACCTTCACTAAAGCACAGATGGCAGCGTGCGTTTCACGTACTAGCTTCTGTCCTAGAGCAGGTCCAAAGTAATTGAGACTGATGGTTATTTTGCTTCCTATGTCATGTTGTAGTGAACGGTAAATTGTCATGACAACTGAAGGAATGAAACTTTTCCACAAAATTCCCTGCTCCGTGGTACGTCGCTGCTCAGCCCTGTCACCTTCACTAAAGCACAGATGGCAGCGTGCGTTTCACGTACTAGCTTCTGTCCTAGAGCAGGTCCAAAGTAATTGAGACTGATGGTTATTTTGCTTCCTATGTCATGTTGTAGTGAACGGTAAATTGTCATGACAACTGAAGACAGATATGCCACAGAGCTTAATGCCAGCAATCTCAGTTTCCCTAACTTTGTGGATATTCCTTATGCTTTTCTAGGTTGTGTGTGGCATAAAGGAGCCTGAAAATGTAAATAAAAAATGAGGCACAACTAAGTGGGAAGTAAGAAAAATATAGTCATTACAGAAGATATTTAACATATAGAGGATGTGCCCAGTTAATATGTTCACCTCTGTTACTTGTCTCTGTTTAATCAGATCTAAAGCACTATTAGTGCTTTTTAAAACAAACAAAGCAACCAAGACACACAGCCAGTTCTTGCTCAGATATTCTAGGTATTTCAGTAACTCAGCCTTACTATAACCTGGTGAGCAAATTACCTCATTCTTGTACGTCCTTCCTCACAGTTTGATACTTTTAGGAAGACAGCATTTAGTTGACTATTACTTTTTAGCTAAATCTATATGTCACTCACAGATTTTTTTTAGTGACTTGATGAGATTTCAGATTTTGAATGATAAGCAAACATGCTTTCTCTTGATATTCATTAAATGTGTATATCAGAAAATTCTTTGAGGCATAGTATAGCAGCAATGTAAGAAAGACTCCTCATTCTAGTTTATTTATAGTAAAATTGTATTATAAATACAACTAAATGCCCAATTTATGAGAAATATTACAACTTAATTGAACAGAACTATAAACAAGAAGCATAGATATAGATGATAAAAATTACTTGGGTGAATGGTTTCTAAAATTAATGGCGTATTTTACATTTAGCATTGAATACCTGTACTAATTCCCATGCTCTATTTTTTTTGTTTGTAGATCCTAGTAAATGTGGGCAATTTTTTCACGTTGGAGTCTGTCTTTGTAGCACCAAGAAAAGGAATTTACAGTTTCAGCTTTCACGTAATTAAAGTCTACCAGAGTCAAACAATCCAGGTACGTTGATGAAGAATCAAAAATGTTTTACGTAAGAAATTGTTTTTTATAGAAGAAAATTTTGCCTGAACACAATATTATTTAACACACTTCAAAGGAAAAATAGCTCAGCTCTTTACTGTGATCAGGTTGTGTACAGTCCTTATCAGTAGAGTGAACCCATTTAAACTGAACAGAGAGAGAGGCAGGATCGTCACCTGAGATAAACTGTCATGCATCACTTCACTATACCATAAAAGCTGAATATTTTGGATAATGTAAAGTATTACATAGATTGAATCATCAAAGGATAAAACACATTTCTAAATTTCAGTTATAAATACCTTTGAAGAACTGTGTTTTCTTGCAGAGTAAGCTCACTGTCTTGAGCGTAAGAGTTCTGGGGGCACATGCCATATTTTCTTACTTTGGTGTCTTTTGGTGACTTGGCTGTCAAATCCTGATGCCAGGTGTCTGCTGAGGAAGCCTCTTTGCCATGGTCCAAGATTAGCTAAGGCAGCCCATTTGCTCTGCAATAGCATGGAGATGGTGCATCTCTTTAGATGTCTTATGGGGAAGCCTTCTAGTAGTTCAAGCTTGTTGCATCACATCGTAAACATCTAATACACAGAAAATGTGTGATCCAGAGCTTCATTCTGCAGTTTAATAGCAGCTGAACTGCTTAATTAAATATCAGTATGTACCACATTAGAGGAAAACCTCCAAGTTCCTGAACATTGCCCCCCTGAGCCAGCAGTAAGTTCCTTAAAGTAATTTCCTTCATATTTGTCTCACATCAGACTAGTCTGTACATCCTCTACGACATACTGGCTTTTTAGGTCTGGATCAACACTTCCCCTGCACCCACCTGTGGGACAAGTGGTTCTATCTTGCTCCTGCGTGTAGCCTTCAGCGTACAGAGCTGAGATGAAAGCAGTTGCTATAGGAGGAGTGATCAGTCATTTCTAAGTGGCTCTAACCCAAACCCTGTGCCTTTGGTTGGCAGTAAAGCTCCTGAGAGAAGTACAAGTGGTAGAGAGAGTGGATGTGAGACATATTCATATCTCTGGTGAAATTTACCTTCAGCTTACAGTGAGAAATCTTGGTTTCATTCAGGTCAAAGAGAAAAGCCTCTGATGAAATACTGACCTTAATATGCTCAGGCTTGATTCCTTTCACTCTCTTACATGACAAGGGTTGAAATGGCCTAGAATAATTGTATATCTAATATCTATCTATACAATATCTATTGTATATCTAATATCTATCTAAATCTATCTAATATCTATCTAAAATATCTATTTGTAAGAAACACATCAAGGCTTGGATGGAAACCCAATAGAGGTGCTGGTGGCTCAGGCACCAGGACTCAAACAGGGGAACTCGGGGCTTGAAACAGTGAATGTGACAACATGTGGCATAACCTGGAATATTTCATAGGCTTTAAAAAGTGATGAAGAGATTTGGTTGGCTCTATTTTGGCACTGTTAACCTGAGACCATCCAGGGTATACCTGTGATGTGGCTGCTGCTGTAATAAAATAGCTGTGAGATTATAAACTGATCTGCAAGGAAACCTGACCTAGAGAGATGGTACAGAAAGAATGATACAAACCAAAAGAAGCAATGAGAAACCGCGTGATGCCTCCCCTCTCCTCCCTGCCTTTTTCTGTTTTTTGGGCTTTTTTTGCATGTGTCATAGCTAAGGTGTTTGTGTGTGTGGGGAGGGGAGGGCTGAAAGCCCTTTGCAGGGGAGCAAACAGAGCAAACCAGCTTGAGTCTCAGCCACACGCAGACCTGAACATCACTAAATCACCTGTAGGCTTCCCACATAAGTGATATTACCATGCCCCTGAAACATCTGTTAGTGCCATTACATATCATTAAACTGAAATTGGTTCCCTGGAGACAGCTGATTAAGTGGATTTCCCAGATAAGCGAATCCCAAATAAGGGCCAGATTCTGCTGCCCCGACTTATGCTGAACAGTAATTTATTCCACTGCAACTCCCATTAAAATTAATGGGAGCATATGCAAGGCCAGAATACTCAGTATGAATAAGCATTTCATAATTCACCTATCTGTGACTGCATTACAGCTGCTTAAAAAAGGAAAGAAAAGAAGAAACTAATAGTTTGTCTTTGGGGAAATGAAAACGCCTGGTTCTGACCATTCCCCCGGTCCCTGCCCATCTTTATTTACACCGTGTCTCTCTGTGTGGGGTTGTTTTCAGAGCAGAGCTGTGCTGCCTTCCAGAAGTATCTTACAGAAAAATGGATTCAGTAACGATGCACAATGCAGGAGCTCAGGGAGATGAGGGTCTGTGACAGACTAAAACTAAGGATGGGACATATATTTTGCTCTCCATGAGCAAAATTTTTTAAGCTCCCAGCATGCTGGGGGAGCTCTGAAATCTCATTAAGTGCCTATTTGGCAAACTTGGGTTCTATAAGACTTTATTCTATTAAATATATATATATATATTCGTTTTTTTTTTTGGCTAATATCTGTCTAAACAACCTGTGAAGGAGGCAAAGTGAAGCAATGCCAAGGGAGGTAACTCCCTGCCCTGTATTGCCCGAGTGTCAGCATGGACAGGGCTGTTTTATCAGCAATTAAAGACACACACATCTGTGAAAGGAAGCACAACATTATTTTTCACATCACCTGAGCCCAAAAAGCTGCAGTCAATGGATAGTGTCCCACGGACTTCGTAAAGCTGCAGATCAAGCCCATGAAAACAACAATGTACTTATCCATCCCTAATAAATTTAATTATTAGTTTTTTAAAAGCGATAAATAATAGGACTTTAATCAGACCCCTTACCCTGTGGGTAATGTTCAGTGATACCAGATGATGCTTTTTAGATAATTAGAGCTTTTCAATGTCTTTTTCTCTTGCAGGTTAATTTGATGCTAAATGGAAAACCGGTCATTTCTGCTTTTGCTGGAGACAAGGACGTCACACGTGAAGCTGCCACTAATGGAGTCCTGCTCTATCTAGACAAGGAGGATAAGGTTTACCTGAAACTGGAGAAAGGTAATCTGGTCGGCGGATGGCAATATTCTACATTTTCTGGCTTTCTGGTCTTTCCCCTGTAAAGTCAATTTTCCTGTGACATCCATCCAGATGTGGACTGATCATTGCCTCTGTTATATGAAGATCATTTTTGTCATCATGGGATTGATGTTTCTTTATTGGTTTTTCATGGGTGAATCTGGATTCTCTTTATGGATTTTGGCCCCATCTGAACTACTCAGAAGTTTCACAGAATCTTGTGTGTTTAAATGCAACATATTTGGATTAAGACTAAAGCAGACAATAAGTATCTATGCTTAATGTTACAGTCTAAAGCTGCCTGCAAGATTTATTCAGATTTCATTTATTGGACTTACTGGATTCGTGGGAGAAATGGATTTTCTTTAATTCGGCAAAGACTGGCAACCAGGTCTATAATTTAGAAGCGTTTGAGTTCAGACTTCAATCAAGAGTTAGTGTGTTGCTGCCAAAGAACTGTATATTGATATATTGGTTATACATGTTTTTGTTCACTGGGACTTAACTGACATGATTTATTCCATTGTCTTGAGAAAGGTAATTATTATTGATAAGTGATTGACTTTAATTCTCCTTTGTGTGTAGTCTGTCCGATGGTTCACTCATATATTTATGCTCTGTCATTGGTCACAAGGAAGTCTAGCCTACGTAAAGCTGAGGGGTCATGGCTGTATTTTAATTGGCTACGTAAGGTATTCCTATTTTCCACATGGTGTTTTCTAATAACAAGAACAGATTATAGTCATTAAAAAAAGAAACACTCTTACCAGGGTTAAAGGTGATCATTCAGGCACAGCTTTGCAAAACAGCTTTGCCCTGCAGGAAATCTCACACTTGTTCTTCAGCTTTAATTAACATGATTGATAATAACCACTCTATTAAAAACTTTAGGGATTCCTTCCTTAGACACAACATTTTATTAGCTGGAGATGAGATTCCCCTTGTTTGTAGTTACGTCTATTTTTGAAACCTTCTGTTGTATTAAAGTTATCATCTGATTTTGCCTTAATTCCACAAATGTATATAATTTTAGATCATATGTTTAATAAATACTAAATCCAAATAGCCGGTACTTAACTTGGTGCAATATCTTTGGGCTTTTTGTACAGATCATATGAATTCATAAATTTATTTATTATGTCATGATTACATAATAAAGATGAATATATGTTAGCTGAATTTTTGACCTTTGGAATTTGGAAGTCACTTTATGTTGTTTTTCTATTGGATGTAATTATTATATGCAAAGTGTAAGCTTTTGGGATTCACGGAAACTCCGGGGAGGCAGGCAAACTGTCATCATTCACTCTGGCAGAATCCTAGAGGTAATCTGCATGATCTAGAAATAATCTATGCATTTTATATGAAAACATTTAGACAGATATCCTGGATACACTGGAGTCTGTTAAGAATCACATTGATTCCTAAGAATTTTGGAGGAGATTTTATGCTTTAGGTTTTGCCATCAGCATTAAGCTCCGGTGTAATCAAATTGAATGCCAACTGAAAATGATTTTCACAGGCAGTGCTAATGAAACCTGCTTTCCTCATGCCCAGAACAGACGCTGACTTTGATGAAAATCTATTTTGCATATTGTGAAGCATGCATTTCTAAACTAGAAAATATATATTTGAGAGAAATTTTGGATGGCAGCATATTCAGCAAACCAGAACTTTCTCTAAAACCTGTTAAAAAATAAAATCTCTTCTTGATTAGTATTAGGCTTGGATTTGCCCTTTTGGGTAATCTCTTGCCAGCTTCACTGCATGCTAGCCAGGTGCAATGTATTAGGTTGCTCTACTCCTGTAAATTGATATTTCACTCATAAAGAGCTGAGGACACAGCTAGTTGATGCTCCCAATAAAACCGTCATGGAATCAAGGGCAAGAATTACGCCCAAATGCCTTATTTTTTCAGAACTAGAGCCAACATGTGGGGTTATTTAAAAAAAAAAAAAGAAGAATTTCGGGCTGATATGTGTGTGTTTGCGCTCTGGTAGAAAAAGCCAGGGGAAGAGAAGGTCAATTGCTGGACAGAGCATCATTTCTGTACAGGGTGCTGTGCTGTGCGGAGTACTGGAAAGGAAGGCATGGCCCCAGGGTGAATGATCTACATTTTGGAAAAATATAAACAAGTCTCCCATTACAATTAATCTATATTTGAGCAACATACCCCCTTGAAAAAGTGTGTATGTATATATAAATTATTATTATTAATAATAATAATAAAAGTAACTGCAGTGTATTATGTATAATATTAAGAAAGAAAGGTTATTTGTCATAGGAGTTGATTTCAGAGGGGGATATTATTTTTTTCTAGAAAATCATTAAAACCTGAAAGCTCATGTTATCCTTTGAGCTATATATTGATATATATATATATACACAGACACACGTAATGTGAAAGAAATATTGTTTCTAAACAGAAGAAAGAAAAATGCTATTAAAAATGTTAGTGTGCTTTTGAGAATGACCAAATGTATCTGATTTCTTCAGTTTGTAAACATGTAATCTCCTATAGCTGCAGTTAGCATTCAGCAAGAATACCAAAATATCTTGATATACTGTTGATTTCCCCTTGACAAAACATTACTGATTGCATCAGTCATTAACAGTTATTTAAACTTGAACTAGAGAGTCTAGGAAGTTATTCAATTAAGGAGATACCTCTAAATTGAGAATTACTAATTATCATGCTAATGAAAGGAACAAAAATATGCAGATAAGTGTAACAGCTTGTGATTGGTCTTTAGCTGATGTTAGGAACTGACTCAACTCAAAGGTGGCATCTGGAGATGAGCAAGTGGACACCGGCTCCCTTAACCTACATTTAAATATTTTAATAAGAAAGAACTCTTGTCTCCAGACTAAAGCTTGGGCTGTCTTCCAGATCCTAAGCTTATCTTCATGGTATTGTCTCACACGTCTGTTATTTTGGTAGAGTTTCTCCTGGAAAAAGCAGGTGGAACAGAGCCTGGGTTAGCTGGAGCTGTGGTTGGAGCTGACTGTTCTTCTCCCTCTCTTTTCCCATTCCTTTTCCTTCTCTCCTCCCATGTTAATGCTACAAGAGTTTTCTTGTGCTGAAGCAGTAGGTCAAGAGACACCTAAAATGTCAGTGGGTATTTATAGCTTTGATTTCTTTTTTTTTAATTATTATTAAACGAAAATGTTAAATTCTGGCAGAAGTTAACGCTGATAATTCCTTCGTGGCTGCTGTGCTGAACAGCACTGTAAAGGTTAGAGCTGAATTTCTGATCCTGTCCAATTTGATGATAGCCCTACTGATTTTGATGAGGGCAAAATCCCTCCCTCTCTGGGTAGCCATGCTGCAGAAGGTGATGAGAATCTAGGCCCATATCCTTCAACATATATTCTCTTTATTGCCAACAGCTTTGACAGGACAGTCAAGCACTCGAGAAAGCTTTTTGGCTGTGTGCAGCAGAAAAAAAAAGGTTACTTTCTGAGAATAAGCATCTCATATATCAGCATCACAGGCAGGTCTGTTTACAAAAGAAATCAGCATTTTAACCTGTATTTTATCTATATTTCTAGTTTATCCCTATTTTAGTATACAAATGAGGAAAAAGTAGAACCATATTGCCCTGCTTAGGTGATTGAAGTGTCTTTGGTAAAGCCAGGAATGTGGTGGAATCCCAAACACATCCTGTGTACTAAGCTACTCTTTCTTGTAGTATCCTATTTAGTAGGAAGAATTTAGGACATGTCAAATAATTCTGGAGGCGAAAGTGACATCTCGTTAAAGGACTTTGGTAACTTAAACCTTTTGGGAAAAGACACTGAGGTACCTTTGAAAATTTCGCAAGCAGTTTTCTTTTAAGAAAAGGAAAAACTGACTTTGAAGTACAGATAAGGAAAAAGTAACATTTCAAATTGGTTTATCTCATACAGAATTTTATATTTGCGAGCAGTAGGTCATTTTCCAATACTATTAAACCATTTACTGAGTGTTAATTAAATTACCTTTCCCATGTCCTTCCAGAGCAATTATTACAACCTCTGTGCTAGTAATGAGTGAATGGGGAAGGAACCCAGGAATTACTGTAACCTGAACGCAAATCCATCCCCTATCAGGGCTCTTCCCTCTTCAGTTTGCTGCGTTGCTCCTTTTTCTGATATGGTGCATTTTCTGGGAAAGGATGTTTTCAGGATGAACGATGGCATGGTGCTTTATTTCCTTTTCTGTATTATTTAGATCTCTGTTTCTAAAAATGTAGGTACAGTGAAATGGGCCAGTTTTAAGCACTTTGAGAAATTCAAAATTAGTCATTAACTCTCTTTTTTTAAACCCCAAAAGAACACATCTTTAGTGCAAGTAGTATTTTCACAAGCTGGATATAGGATAGTGAAGATGAATGCAAGAAGCACTATGTTGCAATCACAACAAGGAAGCTGAACTGCTAATATGAAATATGGGCTGAAGTGGAGAAACAGAGAAGATTTGTCCTACTGCTTTTGTAAGTGTTTCTGAGTTAGTAACATGCTTTACCTTAGCACTTCAGTTCCCCTTCTTATAGTAACATCAGTTTATAACATTCAGACTTTTTGTTTTTTAAAGACAATATTAACCAGAAGGCTCCGGGTAAATAAATGAAGATCCCCAGTGACAGAACTCATTGGTTGTCACATGCCCCAACAACATATATTTTGTATTATTGTCCAGACGGAAAAGGCTCCTTTGCGAAAATGCATTGTCTTAGACACTGAGCTGAGAAGTTATTTATCTGTTGCTGGTTAGCAATGGAGGAAAAAAGTCATCCCTATTCTAGAGCACTAAGGGGAATGCATACAAAGAGTAACGATAAAATCAGTCACTGTTATATAAGTGATGATGAGAATAATGGAAATGTGGCTTGAATAGTCTGTTTAGTGAAAGCTGTGATCTAAAGCATTTGATGGAAGCAATCACTATTTTAATCTTCACAGTTTGGGGGAAGGGAGAAAAAGCTAGCTGCATCATTTTTAAAAGATTCTTTTCTTTTTTCTTTTTTTTTCCTTTTGCTTTGTGGTTTAGCTTAGCTTAAAAAAAAAAAAAACAAAAAAACAATTCTGCCAGGGGACCAAGAGGGGAGGAAAATGGCAGAGTTCATTTCCATACAACTTAACCTAAATATGTTCTTGACCTGTTGTCCAGTCTAGTGGATTTGCCTGAGTGTGTTCTGCTTATGTGCGTAACATTTTTCTATGCTGCATGATACCCATTCTGTTAAGGCCACCATACTGTAATCTGATGGTTTTTATTCCTACTGGAGGAAACTAGATGTAGAAGCATAGTGCAGAGCACTGGAATTTGGCAAATAAAATAGCTTTATCTCTGTATTTACACGTGTGCCTGGATTTACTCCTACAAAGGAGGTCTCTGTCGTTCCTGGGGCATTTTTGGTGTAAAGGACATGTGTACAAATAGTCACACATTTGAAAATAAGCCAAGTGTGGGGGTATTTCTAAATTGCAGCTGGTATGGGAAACGCTGCACTCTGATCTCAGTTGGAGGGACTTTAAACGGCCCTGATGAAGCAGGCAGAGCTGCTTCATGAAACTCCAAGGTCATGCTGCAGGTCATGAAACTCCAAGGACATGAGATCTGAACACAGAAGGAGAGTCTATATTGACCCCACAACTGGAGTTTCTTTAGAGCTTTTGCATCAGAGTTGGGAGTCAGGCACGTCTTTAGCAGTCCTAGGGGTTTTATTTTACCTCTTTTCTTTGTAAATGAAGGTCTATTTACAAGGACCATATGGGATTCTCAAATAAAGGCGATCTTTAAAATGATCACTGTCTGAAAATAAATTTAAGAAAAAGGTCTTCAAAGCATATAGGGAGGCTAAATTTCCCTTAAATTGAAGGCATGCAATTAAGTAGAAAAAGCAGATTAAAATAAAGACACATCTGTGCTCTACCATATAACTAAACATAAAGGAGTTAAAATCTCTTCAGGCGCCCGTCCCATAGACCTGCCGAGCTCTGTGCACAGAAGAGCAGCTCCGTTGGTGGGTTATTCCCACCGTGCAGCAGGAGAAGCTGCCACGGGGCAGCCTCGCACAATGATGAGGTGGCTCCTGCTGATGGGGAGCATTTCTGCAGGAGAAGCTGAGCTCCGGAGCCTGAGCACTCTTGGGAAGCACAGGGATCAGAGTGGATCCTTTGGAGGAGCCCGACAGCCTTGGCCAGCTCGTGTGATGCCCTCACAGCAGGCTGCAAAACTCACTCGAAACCATTTACTATCAGGAAATGCCATTTGATTTTGATTATTATTTACAAGAAGCAGAAATGTTTTAGGAAATTGATGGGAAGAGGTAGGAAAGAGTTAGAACCAAAGTAAAGCAACTGAACTTCTGAAATAAGACATTTTGACTGGTCAGAAATGATTTTTGTCACCAGAATTCTATTTGGCTAAAAAAAAGATGCAATTTTGGAGTATGGTTTGGAGGAGTTTATTTCCAAAATTTTATTTTTTTAATCTGAAAGCTTTCCAACAGGTTTTCCAACAATCTTTCTTTTCATGCCATTAATCGATTTACTAAAGCATACAGAAGTGGTTGATTACAGTCTCCTGAAAAGTCTGCAAAGATTTTCCAGACTGTGGCTGTGATTTCAGAACATGCCTTCTCTTTTATCTGCTCTCCTCTTTGGGGCATAGCAGATCAAACACACACATTTTCTCTGTTGAGAAAACTTGCATCGTGTTACGAGCACCTGGTTTAAGGGTTTTCCTAGGGATTCAAATTAGTATTCAAGCACAGGGAATAGTTCCTGAGGACCTTGGGCATAGCAGGATGGGGTCTGGGTCTCACACTTTTTGGTCTCCTTTGCACCCACAACTTGGATCTACCTTCACGCTCGGTTACTCTTACCCTATGGTCCCATGCTGGGGCTACAGAAACCTTTTCTGCAGAGAACAGCAATGAGCAAGGCTGCCCCTTCATCCCAATCTGTGCCAATCACAGTTTTACCAGGGAGTATTTACAGCTTGACCATGGCTACAGAGGTATGCTAAATGATGGCTGAAAGGTTGGTTGGCATTTGTGCCAAAAATGGCTTCATTTCTGGAGAGTCCAGGCTGATCTATGGTTTTGCATAAGAATTGTGCACAGCTCAGCATTCCCAGATGTTTCACTCTAGAGCACAGAGCTGCATAGCTGAGGCTGAAAAATATTTTTCTATTATGCTCACTGAGTTTTATCCAGAAATGCAACCTCTCCTTACAGGAAAGCGCAGGTCTGTAGGCCTGGAGATGTGTTCCCTGCAGCTCTGCTGCTGCTGCAGCAGCCCATGGAATAGCAGGAGCTAATGACCATGAGCATTCCAGCACAAACTGCACTGTTTTTATGATTTTTAGCAGCCAAAGCACAACTGCTTCCTTCTATGTTTCCCTCCACTCTTTGTGGCACTGAGAACAATGAAGAAAGTAATAAACCGTCCTAAAGGTCATCCAGCACCAGGCAGGTTGGGTTCTACTTGGCAATTGCAAAAATGGAGCAGTTTGCAGTAGCTCTTCTCATGCTCAGCACACAGCTGGGGCTGCTGCCTGCAGTGGAGATTTATAGCTAGAGTCAAAACAACCTGATGTACATGGGTAGGGACACCTCCTCTCCAGGTTCTTTGGAAGAAATCAGCTTTGCTTCATTTCTAGAAAGCAGAACTGTGGTTCAAATAATGAAAAGGCTTGAAGAAAGATTACCTAAAACACAAGCATGTTAGAGCAGTCACTGCTGTATAAGAGAAATGAATTCTGGAATGGCATCATGCATTTTGTTTTGTGGGCTCTCCATATCGATTCCTACTAAAATAATAAAAGCTTCTGAAGAAAAATAAGTGCAAGAGCATCTATCTTAGTTGTCTTGAATTCAATAGAGGTTAAGTAAGATAGTTTAGATTTAGTCTGCTGCAAACAGTGATTCACTTGGCATGATTCAGCTGTCATGTACTTTCTCTACAGGAATTACTTAACCGAAAGAGTATGGAAGATGCTTTTCTTTAGGTCCCTGGGAAATAGCTCAGGGCATATAACTTGGCTGAATGGCAGTGTTAGAAATAGACTGTTGAGATTAAAAGACTGATTTCCAAACTCTAATCTAAGTCAGTCCTCAATTTATATAAATTGTATCGAATACTACATACATATATTTGGTGCAGAAGACTGGGATTTTGTGCATATCAGTTCTATTATTGGCTAAGACATAGAGTTGGGCTCAGAAGGGTGTCCAATGATGATGGCATGTCAGCTACTAAGCATCTTAACCTTGGATTAATGATTTCTCAAAAACTCAGTCTGATAGGATAAATTTTACCGAACGTAGAGTCTCAAGATTTTAAGATGAGAGGCTGTTTACTAGAGCTGGGCATAATGTAGCAAGTACATTTTATGGAGCAAAAATATTGATTCTTTGTCAGATACAGGAACAACACCTCATCTGTAACAGCACTTGCAACACCTGCAAAAAAACTTTCAAACAAACAAAAGAAAATCTTCTGCCTATTGGCAGATTCATGATAGTGCCTAAAGCCAGGGCCACCTACCCAAAATTTGGAAACTCAGGTCATACTTTCCACTTTGCCTTGGTTTTTGTCTTCTAGACCTCAAAGGCATCCTTAAAGCGCGGCTGTTTGGTGGAAGGTGAAAAAGGGAAAAATCTGCAGTGAGGTATTTCCCATCTAGATCATCTCAGCTTTCACCCCACTGTGGTATAAAATCAAGTTGCTCTTGATGGCTGTTAGAGGCAGAGATGTTACGTGAGGTTTTCCACTAACAGTGTGAAAGTTGCCTCTGTCCAGTGCTATGGATAATTGCTCATAGAAAGGAGAAGTCCTCATCCAACACATTGTTAGTGGCAGTGGAAATACAATGCTTCAGAAGTAAATAAATCAGTAACCATTTATACACTGAAATGTTGTATAATGCCAGGGCCAAGCTAGGGATATCTATAAGACTAGTCTTTCTTTTCTGTACTGTAAATCTGAGTTTGAGAGGTCCAAAAGCCTTTGTTAGGTTTTTCCTGTTCTATTCTGGAAAGCTCAGCTAAAGAATTTGGTTTTCATGATGCCCCTTAGGGCCCACACAAAGTAATAAGTCAGCATCATTTTCTAGCTGCAGTTGATAACATTTATTGCTAATTCTTTAAACCCTTCTTTAAAAGAAAACAAGTCTGCAACCTGCATTGCACCCACAGGAATAATCTTTCTTTTCCTCAGTTTGGTAATTCAATTGTGACTTGTAAACTTGTGCAGTTGTAGCAAAAAAAGTATACAGTCAACTCCAATCTATCTTGAGGAAAGCGAAAAGTGCTTACCACTACTGGTGTAGTAAATCCTGGCTGCTTTATTAAATAAATGTAGAATTTCACTCAGAAGTCTTCAGGAAGAAGAGTTTTAGAATATCTGAACAATTTAGCACATTTTAAAGCTGAATAAAGATTGATTCAATTTGGGAGTGAGATTTAAACTGATGGCATACCAAATCCAACTTAAATTAACTTGAAAAGTATAAGCATTATTTATGTCTTCTGAATTGTGAAAGGCAAACAAATCTACTGGAGAAATTTCTGAGTATCATAATCTCTTCAGTGGTGGAAAAATAAAAATCTAAAAAAGACTCTGTAATTATTTATAATTGTAAGTCAGATTTTGAAGAGTCATCTCTAATAATCTTTAAATATGCAAGCAGGCCAAGATGCAGCAGACAGTTAAGCAAAAGTATAATGCTAAAAGTTGAAGCTGCTTCATTGACTTTAATTAACCTATTTCCATGTTTAAAGTTATGTGTCTGCTTAATTCTTTGTTGCAGTAACAGACGAGATTTTACAGGGAAAGTTAGTGCTTTAAAAATTAATTTGATGTGCAACCAACCAACCAGCTTCCTATGGCTGTGCTAAACAGTGGACACTGCTCAAGGTGAAATCTCCTCCCATGTGTCAGGAGTTCTGACTAAACCCTGACCCTCCTGGGTGCATTTGGGTACCAGACCCCACCTTTGGAGAGGGACATAGTCAAGACGACCCACAACGAGATTCGCACAGCACTTGCAGTCTTATAGCAAAGGAAAAGATATGACAAGAAATTTATTTATAAATATATTTTTTTATAAAACTTTAATGCAGGTGGTTTTTTTGCTCCCCGTGCTGTAGCCACAACCTCTCCAGCTCTGCTGTCCTGGGCACCAGGGAAGGGAGAGGCTCTGAATTCAGGTTCCTGATACCTGCTCTCCAGGTCTAACCAATTCTTCTTCATCTAGTAATTACACATTTTATGACACTGTGATCTCACACAGTTTGGCTTAAAGAATGGAAAACCTATGAACATCAACAGTTACACAGGTGCAAAGATGAAATTGGCAGCTGAGCTGGGTTACAGCTTGAAAAGAAACATATGTAATATCACATATGGTCATGCCAAAAAGTATCAAGAGAAACAGGAGCACAGGCTACATGGGATCAGTTGTGTCCAACCTCCCGCAGATTCCTGCAGATGAAATTTAAGATCTTTCGCTGGTAGTGCATTATCCAGGTTGACTGGACTTCAAAACCATGGGATTGTGTACATCAATCCTTCTTGCACAGTCTGCATTTCAGATAGAGACAGGCCAGAATTTTACCTCTGAATCCCTACCTGGATTTTGGAAACTTGTGCCTGTTCTCTGATATCTATGCATTTCACAGATTTTTTTTTTTTGCTCTCTCAGATAATCAAGATTTCTGCCAGTGCAGAAGCACTGGCATGGAATGGGTTACAAAATATATTGTCCTTTAATGTATTAAAAAGGCTTTCTCAAAATTCATACTCGCTTTTGGAATACACAGACTCCCTTTGGCATTCTGTCTGATGTTGTCTATATGAACTGAGGAAAGTGGTTGGCATTTATCTTTGAAATGGTTAGGAAGTGGATTATTTATGTATTTATGCATCATGGTTGCTAGATGCTTATTCGTAACCAACAGATAAGGAGCTCCAGTTTAGACTTATAAATGTAAATCTGGACGAAGCTGTAGAAATGCCGAATATGACTGTGCTGCTAGGAACTGTTTTGTAAGGGAAAATAATTTATGTGACAATGAACTGCTGGGTCATTGGTCTTGATCGTACCACTGCGGTCAAAATGTAGTTTGAGCAGCACTTTAGCAATAATTAAGAATGACTTTCAGTACTGGTCGTATGGCTGCACTTAAGAACTTGTAATATGAGATTTCTATGGAAAGAGGCTGGCTAATTGCATAAGTAAAAATTAGAAGTTATGTGGCTATGGCGAACAGGAGAAATTCCCAAATTTGTGAATTTAACTCAACGAAGGGGAAAGGAGAAGCACTGCCCTGTGGCCATTCATGGATGTGAGAAGGAGAGTGTCTAACTATGATTTGCCTTTAGGAAAATGAGGACCTGATATCAAACAAGATTAAATCATTTTAATTTATGGCAGACTCTAAATTCAGATCTCTACACCTGTGCAAGTTGTCATGAAATGCTGCCTGCCCTTTACATATTGTTTTGTGTTCCAAGCCAGCACCAATATCAGCATACTAACATTTCATTTTCCGTTTGAAGCTGTAGAATTTTGGAATGGGTCACAGAGAGCGCAAGAATCAGGCAGGACAGGGACACTGTAATTCTTTGCTCCCAGCTTTCTTTCCAGCGACTCTTTTACAGGAATATGACAGAATCCACCAATGCAGAGTTCTTCTCAGTTCTGTGCTCATTATCGTGATTCTGTAGGCTACAGAAATGCCTGTAAGCCGCATAAATACATTAACGAAGGAAGTGAGGGTCAGAGATTAAAGTGCATGAGATGGGGTGGTCGTCTCCTTCAGTCCAAACGAGCACCCAGGTCGGTGACCGTGACCACAGCAGCCTTTGGAGGCAGGGGGCGAGAGAAGGGGCAGTACAAGAGCTGTGCCCAGGCCACAGGGTGCACCCAGGATCGCCTGGCTTCATTAATTTGCAGATCATGAGGTTTTGGGGGCTACGAAAGGAGCAAGACTGACTGCTGAGTCTGGGATTGGAAGTAAGGAAAGCTAAAGTGGTGTGTAAGAGAGGTGACAGGAACTTCCACTGTTGTTTTTTACAATATGACCTGAAGTACAAAAAAAAAGACAGGCAGCCCTATACCTTACTGCAGTGGTCTAGCCAGAGCTGATATACTTGATAGATGCTCTGTTGATGATCTGATGATCTAATGATTAGATGACCTACTCGGTGCAGACACTCCAAACACGGCATTCATTCCTGAGCCAGGAAATGCTCCCCAGAAAGAGAAGCAATATTACTGACTAAAGCATGAGGAAATGCTCTAAGATTCAATCTTGAATTTCAAATTTCTAGGCAAGGGAGCTGGATTCAACTCACAGAGTCCTAATTCACCCCTGTGGTTTCAGTAAAAGCCATATCCAAAGCCAAAATGGGATTACTTCTAAAGAAATTGAGAGAAAAAATCATGCATATTTCATGCTAGGACTACAATCTGATTCATTCTTATTTCAGTCTCTGCATATGTACAACTGCTTAAAGCTCTTAAGATGGGATGGATAATTTGTCAGGAAATATGTGGGATTTGTCAACAACGGTTTGTATTTGAGACATTGATGGGGATGTCCTATGCTATTCCTATGTTGTCTTGTGTGTCCCAGAGCTTTGTTGTATAGCAGCATGTTAAAACTTCCTTGTGAATATGCTGTTTAGGGGTAAAATATCTTAGATCAGCATAGCTGAATATCAGAGGAGTCTCAAGGGGAGTTTACACTGTCCTATACTTGAAGCACTCTTCTCCCAAGCAAGTGCTTTCAAACTTTATAAGTAAGTCCCGTCTAATTTATACACTTTATACCGTGGCTGATTCTCTTTTCAGAAAGTTTCCATGCAGAAGAGACCCATGAGCAAGCTGCAGCAATGCCTTGGACAGCTGCGTGCCATTTGCATCAGACCTGTCTCCCGTCTCCAGATGTGCAGATCCAGGGAGCAGCAACTGGGGCAGAGGGAAAACAGCCCATGTAGTAAAGCATGAACACTCCGACCGAATCAGGGATTTGGCTGCTTTCCAGGCAAACAGTTTGTGTGCTTGTGCTAGCTGTTCAGCACTCCAAAGTGCAAGAAACACTTGCAAATGCAGAGGCTGACTCACTGCAATCCAACCTGCTGATCTATGAACTGGGCCAGCTCTGCTTATTGCTGCTTCCCATTTGACATGGCTAAAATCTTTACCAGGACTGCAATTTCTCAAGAAGAGTATGAGCTATATTCAGCTTGGGTCTACTATATTCCAATAGACACATAGCTTAAACTCTAACAGAACTGTGCTTCCTTTCTCCAAACCTAGATTTGGTGGCATTTCAGTCTTTTGGATAAGATTCTTTCTTGATAGATAGTGAAAAGCCTGCACAACAGAACTCAAATATTAACTAGCTTGAAAACAAGGACATAGGAAGTTTAACCTGGCATTTTCCATCTAGGGTGGAGAGCACCTGCTTTCATCACCTGATGAGAACAAAGTTGCCTTAGGTTTTCTGGATTCTTCTGGTGTTCAGCCAGTGGCCACAGCTTAGAAGAGCTGCTGAGTTCGAGGAAATCCATTGGTAACACTTCAGTCTCCAGCTTGAAGAAAAGTTCAGTAGCTTCAAGTTTGTTCTGATTGTTAGCAAAAATATATCGAGTCGCTGATGAGCTCCGCATTCCCATTGCATCCTGCTGGCTGCTTTCGTAAAGCGCCACTCGCCGCTGTCTGAGGTTCTGAACACGCACAGAAAACCCTATCTTAAATGCAGAGCGGATCACTGCAATGATCTCCAGAGCCTACGCTGAGGATGCCCTCCTGGGGATTCCCACTCAGAGGGATGGAGCTGGGAGAAGCAGGAGAAGGGAATTCAGGCCAACTAAAAATCCTGCTAATTTCTCTATTTGCATGAGCACACAGCTCAGTGTCTTCACTGGCCAATGCAAAAACGTAGGTAAGTGCATTGCTACACATTTGATTTTAGGCAATGGAGCCCTAATAACCACTGCGTGTCCGCCCATTAAAAACTGAGGTTAAGGTCAGTTAGGAATGACTCTATTTACTTATGGCTATAGATATTTTTTTCCTGTATTTGAGAGGGAGTGCCTTGTAAGTGCTGGTAAGAGCTCTGAAATGTGAGAAACCTCATGTGACAATGTGGTATAATATTACTAGGAAAAAAAGCCCTTCTGCTGACTGGAATTGCAAAGTTGGATCTTAACTGGCATGGAGTCAGGATCTAAACAGCAAGATTAAAGGTCAAAATAAAAGACTAAAAGCAGAAAAAGAACATTTCAGGGTAAGCAGCCAAAGCTTTTTATTAATAAGAACAGCTCAAGGTTGTAGGTGGTTTCTATAAAAAGCTGGTGAAATCCAAATTCGAGAAATCTTCAAGACAACGTTTGGAAAATGCCAGGTAGTGAGAACCCGGAAATCTGAGGTATTTGGAAGATGTTCCTTCAGGTAAACACTAGAGTTCTCATGCATTTTCTTCCTGTCCTCAGCAGCACCTGTGCCTGTTAGGCTTTTGCCCCTGTTCAAGCCTTTTTTGATTCTGGTAAAAATAAACCACATCTCAGTGGCTTTTATCCCGCAGACCCAGGCCTGTGTTAGGTAGCAGCTTTTTCCATGGTGCAGTTTCACCCCTCTGCACGCTGTGAGTTCGTTAACACATAGTATCTCAGGTGGAAACCTGACAAGATCCTTTTTTGCCTCACAGGCTGCTGTAAACTAGGCCATAACTGAGTCCATCTATGCAGCTGCCTAACGCCATTTAATTGCTTTATAAATCAGAAGCAAAATGAGTTGATTTAACTATGGTATAAAAGAAGGTTTTTGCTGTTATTCCTTTGCAAAGTGCAAAACCTTACCTTTTTTTTTTTTTTTAAAAAAAAGCGTTTATTGTCTTGAAAAATTCAAGTTAATAGCTCTTTTTGCAAATATAAAAGAAATGTATTTATAAAATTGTCATCTCAGTTCTTGCACACTTCAGTCTTGGAATGTGTCATCACTTTTATTCAAACGTTAGCTTTTGTTGTAATTTTTCCTTATTCTAGACTTAATGAAAATTTTAGGAATGTAATGAAAAAATTAATCCTGATGTTTAATTATGAGATAAGCCAAACAGAATTTATCCATAACAAAAATGTCAAGGCCCATATATTCCACTAGAAACCCTTATTTTTAAGCAACACAATTAATTATGCTTGAATATGCTGAAGGCTTATTACTTCAGATAAAAGCATTCAGAGCATCTTCTTTATTATGATTTATAGAAGAAAAACAATGTAAAATAAAGATAATTGAAGTATCTTTGACAGACAGGTTGTTTTTTTCTAGGGAAGTGTTGCTTTAAAAAAGAACCTCCTTAAACAAATTTATGAGAAACTATTTTGCATAGAAAATTTTGTTTTATGGTAGGCTCGGTTATAATTTACTTTATTCTGTGCCTTTAAATACACCATTGTACATTTACATTGGTGATCTGGATGCTATTTTAATTATCCAGTGTCAGCTTCTGTATGACTGATAAAACTATTAAAGCAGAAATTCAGTGCTGGACTGGAATGGTGCTCCTAAAATTGAAAAATAGACCTTTAGTTCTGTCAGCATTACTGGCACTACTAAATTTCCTTCCAATATAAAAGGTGTTCTGCTTAAGTATTGCTGAATGGAAGCCCATGACCATATTATGAAGATATACAAAGCTAAATCTGAGGGCTGTGCCTTCAAGAACCATACTAAGCTGGCTACTTTATTGCGGTTTGGATTTTGACACTAATTTTATTGACTGCTGTATGCATCCTCTGGAAGAAGAAAAAAAAATCCATTAAAATGTTACACTTAAATAAAAGCCCCCAGCAAATTGCTTGCTGCAGAGAGATGTTTGCATGAGAAAGAGGCAAGGGCATAAGAAGCTTTTTCAAACTCTTGGCATATGTTTTCTTGATAAAATGTGTAATTCTCTGCTTCTCATTGTGCATTTTAGCTATCATGTCTAGCTATAAGACACTCAAACTGATTTTTATCAGTTTGATTTAAAAACAATATATTTTTTTCCAGCAGCCAGATTTAGTAATAGCTTCTTACAGGGCAGCTTTTATTTTGTGTAATCAATGATATTGATTTCCCTTTAAATATAAAGATTGCGCAGTTCCACACTGGATGCAACAACAGTATTTTAAAGATGAAGTGACTGCCTGGTTTGTTAAAGTCTCCTCCTCAATAAATCACTCGTGGTTCAGCAATACTGTTTCGAATGGATCCTCATAAATTAGTGGGGTTTGATTTTTAATAGTGAAAGCTTTATTAGGTGATAAAAGGAAGGGCTTATCAGTTTTCAAGGCCCCCTATGTACATCCTGTGTTATTGTTCCTAATTAGCTTTTATTTCAGGAAAACACTGCTGCATCTGCTTGATTTTCTGTCCTCGCCCTTGTCCCGAGTGGCACCAGTGCCAGCCCTAGCAGGGGCTGCATGGGGTGCGAGAGCTGCTTAGTGGGACCAAGGGCTCGGGAACCAAACTGGATTTGTTCTCCTATTCCTGTCTTAAATATTTCCTCCTTCCCTCTTTTTCTGGAGGAACCATGAAGCATGAAGCTGTTGCAGTAGTGTCCTTCTTGTCTCACTTTCTTAAGTCTTTCCCATCAAAAATGCTGAAGGAAAAGGTCAAAAGCAAGCAAGCACCCCCTACCAAAAGCCCCATTCTCTTATGTGTCAAGTGTTTTCATTTGAAATGTATAAAAATATTTAAAAGCAAAAACACAGTCTTAGCATCTCCAGTTCCTCATCCTTCTTATTTGCTTCTCAGCATTTTTTTCAGTAAAAGAATAAAATAGAACAGAAAAATGTCTTTACCCTCCTCCTGTTTTACTGTGTTATGACTTTCTCCAAAAGGATTTAAGAAATATTAGGTAGACAGCGCTGGTGCTAGGGGAATCCAATCCCCAAATAACTCCCATTTTTCAATGTAAGAAATTGAAATGACTCTAAGTTTTTAATTCAGATTAGACTGGACTCAAGCTGAGAGAAGAATCACTGTCTCATTATGATTTAAACTTTTGAGAAACTTTTAGACATTTTAATGGGAAATTTTTGAATGGACTTTGAACACTAGAAACAGTAATTGGAAAAAGAAAGTGAAGCATGTGACCAGTTCTAGCGTGAAATGTTTCAGCTGGATCTTTTATCCTTCTTGTAAAGAATGACTGATGTCTCTTAAGGACGGGTGTTTCTCAGTCTGCTCTTCACTGTCTCTTTCCTCTGTGCTGCTTTCACCTGACTTCAGACATCTGGGAAGCTGGTGGGGAAAAAATCCTCAAACCATTAATATTTATTAAATACAATTAATGCTTTTGCATGCTGTTTACGCCTAATAGAAAAGATCTGCCAAAATGTGTGAAATGCTTTTATATATTGTATCCAAATCTTGTATCCTAAATTCTTCATTCTACGTAGAGAACACCAGGACAAAAAGACGTAAGAAAGGCTGAAAAGGTAAAGTTCTTGGCTGGCCCCCACTGCTGTGCAAAGTGGGGGTGCTCTCTATGGAGCTCCTGGTTCCGCTTCTCACATTTTCCTGCAATCCCTTTGCTCTGTGTTGCCCTCGAGGCCCTGGAGCTGATTCCATCCTTGGAGACTCGCTAGGGAGCTGTCAGGAAGGGATGAACTCGGGAGGGGAAATGCCAGCGCTTGGTTTGAGGACATCTCATCTTGGTTTGAGGACATCTCCAAGAGGGTGGCTGCGAGCAAAGGCTGCAGGTTGGGGCCCTTGGGGGTCTTCCCGACAGAGCAGCAGTTATTGCATATCACAAACTGTGATAAGAGCAGACTTGCAGGCTAATGGCATATATGTACCAGCACAATTAAGCATATCTCCTTTCACATTAATGTTCTGCCCGTTTGAATGAGATCAGTGAAGCTACACTGATTTATACCGCCCGGAGAGCTGGAGCATACGCCGTGGTACAATCCTAGGGAAAATAAAGCAAAATGCTGTAGCTCAGGAATATCTCCAGCTCTTTCTTAGTTCATGCTCATATTTGTATCTTTCCACTTTGTCCCTCAGAATTCTCTCTCAGCATCATCAAACTCCATTAGTATTGCTTCTGTAGCACAACATCTTTGATATTTTGTAATGCAATAAAAGTCAGCTGGTCCACATTTGACATGGGAATTTTATTAAAAAAAATCATTATAAAACGAATATGGTGAGATTCCAGTGCTCCAGTTGATGCCCTACTGAAGGCTGCTCCTGTGCCACTGAAGTCAAGGACAAAGAAAGGACATCACAAATCCCATAAAGGAATTTTTTTGACAGTATCATGGTGCTGGAATATGAGCAAACTCATATTTACTTTGTTGAGTGCCACAATTAGTGAAAATCAAAGTGCCTGCAGCTGCATTTTATACTGTAAATTATAAGGTAATTAACCTTAATGCACCCTACTCAGAATCTCCAGCTTTCCAACATAGCTGAAAGCATTTTTCAAATGCAACAATAGATATGACTGCATCACTGCTTAATTATAAATAAAACAAGCCTCTAATACAATGTGAGGGATTTGGATGGTGCTAATGGAGAGTGACGCAGGAGGAAAGGGGAAAGAGAGTGAGAGAGGATGAAATGCTTTTTTCATCACAGCAGAAAGACAAAGATTCATCTCTCAAGGATGCAAATAAAAGAACATCCAGCCAAAGGATGCTTTATTGGCACACTGACTCATGTTTTTATGCGTAATGCCTTTCACAAGAGAATATGTTCATTCTCTTTCACAGAAAAGAGCTGTCTAGGTGTCAAAACCATAGATAATATGTAAATAAGACCTATCTATAAATAAAACTAAGATTTTTGAATTAAAAACAGATTATTAACTATTTCCAATTTTATGGTAGAAGTGGACCCTTTACAAGAATATCAGGGGCTGCAAGAATGAAATGAGCACTTTTAACAGCATTTTCATAGGTGACAACTAATGTGATTAGTTTGCAGGGCTCAGAAAAGGATCCTGCACACTGATGGACAGAGTTTGCACAAAGCACTCAGGATTTTCCGAAGCAATAGATAGTGCCAACACATTCCTCTAAGCATACCAGTTGCATTCAATAGGAGAAAGAGGGTATTAATTCTAGTTACTGGAGTTAGGCTACATGCATTAAGTAAAATATTATCTTCTATATATGAGGGGCTGTAGGGGAGAGAGCTTTCACACCACGGCTGGCTATATAAACTCGGTTCTGCTTTGAGGGGCTGCAATTGCAAAATGCCAACATCTTTGACCATCAAAATCAGAAAGTTTGGGCAGAGCAGCTTAAAGTCACTGACTTCCCATGCAGGGAACTTACCCTCTCCCCAACAAGACAGAGTGTCCTCTAGGCTGCTGCCTCTCTCTTCCCCTGTATCTGGGGTATCTGGAGCCCTAAAATGATTCATGATGCTGCATAAGCCAGAAGGACCCATGGCATCTGTAAAGTGCAAGTATTAACGATGAGGCTGAATCCTCTGCTCTAGTTTGGGGGCAGAGGCAGAGTCCAGGAGGTCAGATTGACCCCCTCTTCTCGTGACCCATGTACCTTATTGCAGATCTAGTCCCCTCCATTCCCCAGGAAAAGCTTCTCTTTGCTCAGCCAGCCTTGCCAAAACCAAGTCTGGTACCTTTTGGCATCAGTCCTGCAGCTGCAGCTGTTAGCAAAGGTAGCCAAATTACAGCTTACTCCCCAAATAATATTAAGAAGAGGAATGTGCTATTTTCACAGTGGGTGGAATTGCTGCGACATTGTATTTGTTCATAAAAATAAAAAGGAGAGAAGGAAAAAGAAAAAGGACCCATCTACTTCTAGTAACATATTGCTGGTCATACAGCTATTTCAAAAAACAAACAGGGTCATTTTTGTATAGACTGAAAAAGGAGGGAGGAGAAACAGGTCTGACAATTTAAATGAGATATATCATTAAATTGTAGTGTTAAAAATAATACTTCAGGATTTCTGTGTGCATGAAAGGAGCTGAAAGGGCTATTTGTCTCTTCATGGGCACGAATAACTCCTATGGACATTAATATGATGGCTTTGATTTATGCTGAGCATGGCTCAGAAACTGAGGTTCAAAAGCACTCAGCTCTCTGTATCTCTGGAATTGGTGCACCAGGACTGACTATTAGTATTGCACCTAGGCAGCAGTTTGCATTGCCAGGCTAAGCACCTGCAATAGCCATGAAGCTTTGCAGCACTGGAATAGCTAAACCCAGTTGTACTAATTAAAGATCATTGACTTTTTTTGCTTACAAACTATGTGCAGCTAAAATGCCCACACTCAGTAGAAATGTATAATATTTTATACAAGGAACAGAATACAAAGGAGTATAAGAGGAAGCATCCTTCATACAAAACAAGAAGGAGTAACCATAATAGAGAGAGTCACAAAGCGAAGAAAAGATGCAGAACTTTGAAAATAAAACACACAGACTTCTTTGGGAATAATCACGGTATCACGTTTGCTTATAATTATAACTTAATTATAAACCCAATTTTTGCAATGATTTTTTTTTAAAGCAGGCAGTTAGCATTAAGGTACTTTATATGCAACTATCTGCTATTGAACTTCATCATTATATGGCAATTGCTACACATTTTTTTTTCTGTTGTTTAATCATATTTTTGCAGTTTGCACATTTCACTTGTATTATATAAACTTTGATTTAAGATAAAACACTCCTGTTTTACATGCCAGTTTCAAAGAATTCATGGTTAAATATTTGACAAAATAAATATTGACAGAAAAGTTTCTCTTTTTCTTTGCTGCCTGCAGACAGATGAGCAGGAAAATTTTAGTTATTTTAGTTGTCTGTTTATTTTTCCCCACTAATCATTTGACTTAAGAAGTAAATATAAATACACCAGGGATTGATCCCATCCGTGGGCCTACTTTTCACTTAAATTCCTAACCCAAATGAGCAGAGGGAAATCCCTCCATTAAGGGCAGTGCAGAAATGGAATAAATAATCTTGATTTCATACGTGTCCCAAGTGGTGCAGAGCAACCAGGGCCATCTATGTTATTGGAGGATCTGTCACCTAACTTCTGGAATGGTAATAGATGCCCACCTCTCAGAGAGGACAAAGTCAACCTAGCTCACGAGTTTAGCACCTGCTCCTCCAGGATGTGCAGATGGATGTTGCTTTGTGGGAAGCGTTACTGATGATGCTCTGCTATTGAACGTAACCAAAACAACGCGTAGAAAAGGTCTTCACGTTTCATTTCAGAGCCTGAGGCTCTGCCAGGATAATATTCCTCCAGAAGGGAACCTGGGCTGCATTCAGTTATGGAGAAGCTTCCTTGAGCTTGCATGCGCAGTGATGCTGGCAAGACTCCCAGGCACTTCCTCACTTCTGCGGGAAGACCCACTTAATGTGTGAACACAACTGTTGCCAAATCAATTATATTTGCAAGTGCAGAGCGGCAGTGAAGATGGATTGGGTTTCCATGGGACTCGGTGCTTTTCAGTTTTTCTGCTCTCAACTGTCATGCAGAGTGATATAACAGCACTGCAAAGACTAAAAGAAATTGCTTCAGCCATTAAAAAAAAATAAGAGTGCTCAGTGCTGTAACAGTCATAGCTGGAAGGAGAGTTCAGGCCAGCACTAGAAAACTTATTAAATTGTTAGAGTCCACAGAGAAGATGAACTTACAAAAACTCAGTGGTTGATCTATTCTGGTATTTTTGGAGAGCAGCAGAGAGCTCATCTTTTGAAGTACCAGCAAAAAATACAGAGTGTGTTTTTATAGAACCATAGTTCTGCTTTGGCAAGATTTAATCCTGATGATGACATACGCAGTTCTATTATTTTCTGAAATTCAAGAAATGAAATGCCTGGTTCTCCTGAACCCAGACAGAATACAACCTTTGATTTCCTAAAACTGGTCTGGGATTGCCCCTGCTCTGTCTGGTTTGGGGCAAGATGGGAGGATGCAAAAGAGGACTGGTGTTGTCCAATGGTAGGATGAAGGACAGCAGATACAACCTGAGACACAGGAAGTTCTGTCCGAAGGGGTGGAAAAATTTTACTGTGGGTGTAAGTGAACACTGAGACAGGTCTCCAGAGAGGCTGTGGAGTCTCCTTCCTTGCAGATTTTGAGAAGTGTCTGGACACGTTCTTGGGCGTACCAGGTGATGCTGCTTGAGGAGGGCTTTGGACTAGATGGTCTCCAGAGATCCCTTCCCACCTCAGCTATTCTGTGATTCAGGGAATTCCACCAGAAACTGGAGTTGCTCAAGTTCCACCAGGGTAAACAGCAGAACAAATCTCTAAGTTTTGAATTAAATGCTATACATTGAATATATTTGCCTGTATAGGGATGAAATGAACTTACGAACACACTAAGCTGGGGAAGATCAGCCACAGTGAACAATATACACACCTGAGAAGTAAAACTTCCCACCCAGTTTTTATATATATTTACACTTAGTCATTAATTAGTACTAAGTAATTCATAACCATAATGATTTAATGGCAACACTTTCAAACATAGTATATCCAATCTTGCAAATATTCTGAAAAAAAAAAGACTATAAATAAAGAGATGAAATTTCTCCTGCAGCTTGGTCTGTGTGCGATTAACAACTTCGACTGAATGCAAAACATTACAAAAACTCAGCTACCGAGTAATTAACAGCTGGTAACCAGAAATACATTCCTTTTACACCTGGAAAATATATGCAGTTATTATATAGCATCAATATTCAGAAAGGCACAGCAGCATCCAGATATTCCTCACTGCCATATTAGTAAACACAGTAATCTCATTCTAGCAGCACATATAAAATATTCCCAGCTGAAATTTAAATAGGCAGGATGTAAGCAGGCAGGAGTCGGTGGGTCCTTGACTTGAGTCACATCTGAAAATGGAACATAAGAGAAATTTCTTTAACTCCTACATCTTTGGAGGCTTCTGGAAAAAGAAAAAAAAATGCTGTCCTGTGAAGAGAAATAGTCTGCCCCTGTATTGATAATTTATTAACATAAATACTTCGGTGTATTATGAAATTCTATCACCTGAATTAATGTAAACAGTGCTGTTCACATGATCCCTCCAGTCTCATAGAAAAAGCAGGATTTGAACTCAGAGAACCAAAATAGCCTATTTAGAGAGAATGGCTGGTCTGTGGCTGGTGAACATCTGCTGCTCCTCCTCCTCCTGGATCCACCTGGAGCTGTGTCCTGGCTCTGACTGTCTCAATACATGACCCCAAAAGGCTTTTCCTTCAGCCACTTTACAAGCAGGTATTCAAATTTATAAAGACAGGAATAATATGATTTTATGGCTTTTTTTTTTTTTTTTTCTTTTCCTAAAAGCGCACAGCTGGAATCTGCTTGAGAATAAAAGATTATAAGAGATATAGGGAAAAAAAGACAGGAATCTTAAAGGTATGCACCAATATTACATATACTGCAGACCAATCACTGCATGTCCATGGATAAGATAGCGAGACTGATCTCCATGAAGTTTAGCCATGAATTACCTAGACTGCACGTGTAATTGCTTTCCTAAACTGATTAAGCAATCCTCGTACATGTGCATCCCAATCAGGTAATTATAGGCCTAAATAACCATTTGTGCACTTCCTTTTATCCAACCAGCACGTGCAGTTACAGTGCAAGCAAATTAAGAACACTATTTTACATCCTAACACCGTGAGATCCAACCTCTAGGTCTTTTCCTTGTCTAACTTCTATGATTGCACAGTGCTGCATTTAAAGCAGGGGTTGGCCGTTTTTCACTCAAGATGGTAACAGGAATATCTCAATGTAAAATGAAATAATAAAACTGTCTGCTTCTTGAGGGGTATTAAAGTAAATCTTCACTGTAATTAATATAGCTGAAAGGAGAAGAATTCACCTGATTAGCTGTTGTTCACCACTGTACTAGTAAAACTGTATAGTTTGTGAGAAAAATTGAGTAGTTCTGTGGGAAATTCTATGGGAAAAACTTTCCTGTTTTTTCATTCGTTTGTTGACAACCTCCTTCTCTACTGAACTTTTTGTCAGCTTTACCCCTTTTTCCTGAACTAGTCATTAATTATCCATATGTTACCTCAGAACTCAACCGCTAACCCACAAGAAAGACAAGAAAGTTATAGATCATAATTTGAAACCAGAACTGTTCTCCTCAAGGTAAGCCTTGCTTGGAAACATTAAATCCAACTCTTTTCAGAAAAACAAGTAGCTTTGACAGGGGGAGCATTAGCCTGGCAAGGAGAGCGCGCCCTTGGCTTTGCTCCAGCCATCGCGATGGGGACAGGGCTGCAGTCCTGCTTCCCATTGATTATTACAGCCTGTCTGCAAAATTATTTGAGCATATGAACATGATGCTGTGTTTGCTGCACTCTAGGGAGAGATCCTGACCCACAAGTGTTAAAGTTTCAGGTTCTTTACAGCCATGACGCGTGGTTGCACAGCGGGGAGTCAGGCTGCGCCTTCCCATCACCAGCCTAACACACCAGAGTCTGAATTAACAGCAAGCAAAGCGTCACAAGAGCTTAACACATTTCTAATTTTAACCAAGTCAGACTTTAAGGCTAGAGGAAATGAATAATGCCATCTTTAAAGGGGTCTAGAGCTCCAGGATACAAAATGTATAAGCGACGTTAGCGTTAATGGAAGTAGTGTCCATGCATCCATAGCAAAATAAACCCATTAAGTGCTGTTAACCACTGCTTAAACTTAGCAATCCATTTGAACAACAGCAGGGCTGGCAGCTCCCCTGACTACAGTGGTTTGGGATGCAAAGCCAGAAATTTCTTTTACTTTATAATGATTTCTGAAATTATGTTATGTTTTTATAGATTAAACTCTTAGAATATATGAACTGACATAGCTGCATTAGTTTTATGGACTAGTGCCAATTTATTCCTTAAGGCAATCTGTCTCTATATAAAATTAAGAGGTATGATTAAATATAGTTAATATGGCAGCACAACTTTTTTTCTAGATTTGTTAAATTAACCATATTTCTTCACCATTTTCATGAAAAAAAACATTTTTTGTTACAAAACTTAAACTTTTCAGAAAGTTGATATCATAATTATGTACAGTTTAGATAAATTGCATATCTCTATATATGTAATACAGTTTGGCTCAAAACCAGCTTTTATATCTTTGAAAGTAGCTACCATCTTGAATGTTTTGCTTTGGACAGAAAAGTTGCTATTGGCAATATTTGCCGCTTTCCAAAGATGAGTTGCTTTGAAAATGTCCCAAATGAAGCTTGTGAAACACAGACCAGAAACCCCACAGATCTAATGGCCATCATATGTCCAAGTGAGTTCAAAGCAGAAGCAACTCAGGTTGCTGGAGAAACAGGTACTTTACAGGACAGTACCCATGTCCTCCCCAAGCCCATACCCACTAATATTTACTTATGCTTCTTACAGATTCTTCTGCACTATATCCAGGTTCCATGCTGCAACCTGGATCATAGAGCCTGATAAGACAGGACATTCTTGAACACATGCAACAGCTTTTTAAAGTACTTTTTGAGTAATTTATCTAAAGAACATGCACTTCTTTCCTAGTTTATTCTCAGCTGTTGGCTGGAATCCAAAGTGGTAGAAAGAAAAAAGACATGATCCACCAGAACAGGTCATCCAGCTCAGTCTGCATCTGTCCATGCTGGAGGTATCCCTACGTGGCTTATCAAAAGAGGTAGTAGCAAAATAACTTCAGTGTTCAGCCTAGGTTAACTATGTTAACTCTTTAGGGTGCAAAGGTTATACTGTAATTCATTTACTTATACCAAGCGCTACAGAATTAAAATAATTTATGTCATCAATATAAAGAACAGATACTGCCTGAAGAGAATAAAAACATTGGTCTTCTGAAACACTGATGACATCTGGAGGCAGCAATTGCCATTGAAGGAAATACGTTCCAGGGTAAAATATTTGATTCAGCCTTACTACAGCCTGCCAAGCTGAAAGCCAGCTCCTTCAGATGAAATATTTCTGTATCCTGTGACATGTTATCAACCTCCAGCTCCTTGAATGAGGTTCAAATCAGGCTGAGACTTTGTCAAACATAGGAAAATAAATGGGGTTTCAGGCTCAGCCTTGCTAATGCAGTGCTGGACCTGTCGCTACCAGTGCTGAATGCTGCCACTTCCCCCTGTGAGTTAAATTGTCTCAGATCTAGTGTCAGAGGCTGCTTTTCTTCGAGGTCAATACGCAGCCAGAATATAGTTGGGTACTTTTCAGGTACTTTAATAATAGTCTTACTATGTTTTCTGAGGGCGAAATACAGTCTTAATGAGCCCTTGCTTGCCTTCTTTTTTCCTTTTTTCCCCCCCTCTCTTCTCTCTCTGTCCAAAGACAAACTAAGGTAAAAGATTTTATACTCAGAGATAGTAAGTAATTTTTCTGTTCCTTTTCTCTGGTGCTCCCCTATCCAGGGCCACTGTGGGGGCTCTGTTGCCGACAATACAAGATGAACAGACTTTAGCTACGCTCACTGTTTGGAGCTCGATTTATTGCTATATGCCCTGTATCTTTGCTCACCAGGGAAGTTATGACACAATTGGGAGCACTAGATTGACTGTTTTATGAGCAACTGGAATCCTAATGTGGTTCCATTCCATTGGGCTCCTAAGGAGAGAAACCGTATGAAATACCTGCTCAAATAGGGAAGTGGAATCTCTTCTCTTATACACAATCCATTTATTTCTGTATCGTTTGTAGAGATGCTTTAAAAGAATAAATATTTTTAAAGCCACAGTCAGTATTTTATTGCATTCTCATAACTTATTTAATGCTTCAAATCAAATGCTTTACTCTGCTACAAGAAATACACAGAACACTGCTATATATCATATGTAAAAATGCCACTCATTTTTGAATTCTCTCTATTAAAATGCATCTTTATTATCTACCGTAATTATGAGAAATTTAGAGTGTTTCATACATTTCCCAAGACACGGAAACGGAAACTTACTTTTTTTTTTTTTTTTTTGCCATTAGCCCTTCAAGGTGCCTTCCTCATGGTTAAGTCTAAAATTCTAGCTTAAGACCGTCCAGTGATATCAAACACAACAGAATTTTTACGAATTTCTGATTTTTTTATAAATGGGTTGAAAGATCACAGCTTCCAAGCAAACTACTGATGATGGGCAGTGATAATCGCTTTTCTGGCTCACATGTGAACCATCGCTTAGCCTAAAAACTTTCAACTCAACTGTGATTATATGTACAGAAGACAGAGAACGGTGCTTCTATTAGAACTGGTGACAGAGTGGCGTAAGTCATGGAGACACGTGAGTGAAGATCACACATATGAGCAAAGGCTTCCCGAGTTGTTTGTCTGAACATTATGGGGTGAAGTTCTGGCCCTGCTGAAGTCAAGATCCAAACCACACCTACAGGTACAAAGCATTTTCTCACAGAGCAGCCATTTGTATGAAGCCTTTTTTTTAAAAAAAAATCTTTAAAAAAAAAAAAGGAAAAAAAATGATGCATATTCTGTCAACTCTATGGAACAGTTTGAAGAGAAAAACAGAGGGAACTCTAAAACTTTTCTGGGTCTCATGCAAAGAGAGGTTAATATAAATAAAACAGGACGCAATTCCAAATTATATAGTAGAATAAAGTAACTCCAATTGTTCACAAGGCTAAGACAACAAAATATTACTTTTAGTGATGCAAATCAAACTGTACTCTGATGGATTCTTCCACTCTGCATTTTTAACTTATGGCATTCAGTTTAATAGAGGCAAAAGTTACACTTAAGCAAGACAGCTGTAGCTCTGACTTCCTCTTTTCATTTTTTCAGGTATGAAGAAAAATGTTTCTAATCACCAGGAAATGGAATTCTGACTCTGCGAAGACTGCCGTTTGCAATTCCAGGCAATTATAACATGTCTAATGAAATGTTTGCACTCCTGTGGTACTGCTGAAAAGCTGGTATTTTTCAAATTACACACTAGATACAAATACTCTATTTAGGAGCCTTTCCCCAGTACCTTGGGATGTTTTTTTAATACCTTTATCCCCGCTGAATAGGTATTTTTTTCCAGGTGCAAAGCTATTGACATCAGAGCTGCTATTTGCAGTATCAAGTTTTGAAACTCAAAAACTGTAAATACTTTCCTCCCTTGGTTTCTGTTGGTTATTAGGCAGAACCGAGCAGGAGCCCAGGATCATAACACCCAGAACTGTGTTCAGAGCTTCTTCAGCTTCTGCTTTTTCTAATTCAAAAAGTATTTCAGTCAGCAAAAAATAATTTTTTTTTTTCACTTTTCTCTAGTCAGGATGAAAGTTTTCATACTGGCCTAGAAATTAGACTTTGTCATGATGCAGTAGGTATCAGGAAGTGGTTTCTGGTTGGTTTTGAACGTGCTGAGTGAAGTAGGGCAGCTCACAATGGTTGGCAAGAACCAGCGCTGGAAGATGGGACCCAGCTTCCTCCTGCTTTGCCCACAACAAAGTCCAGTTAAGTCTGAAACTTGGGACCAAAAGCTGCAGTGATTTTCTTCCCCCAAAATTTCCTATTCAAAAGAGCCTCACCTCCAATGGGATTCTTTTTTTTTTTTTTTTTTTTAACTGATTTATGAATCCGATATGTTGAAACAGATGCTTGGTTCTTTGCTCCAGCTTGGTACTGATTGGGCTGGCAGGGAAAAGGTCTTGGAACAGACCAGCATTTCTACAGGTGATGGAAGCGATGGGCTGTGTGTTGAGCCTGGGAATGACACAGGAGAGTCAAAAAAGGGACCAGGAGCTCAAGTCCCATACTCAAAATCTTAGATCACCGTGATTTAACACCTTCCTGGGAATATACTTCATGTAGGCAGTGGCTGTATGGAATAGGATTTGAGGAAGAAACCCACCTATTTAATATGTAAAGGTCTATAAATGGGCAAGGAACCGTCCATGGGCAGAACTGCTGGAGGGAAGGCAGGCAAACGGGCACCACCGTGGACCTGTAAAATACAGAGTGTCTGTCCTTGACACGGTCTAAAAGTATTATTTGAATTTTATAACTGATAACTTCTTATTTCGCAGAAATGGGTACGAGAGCTGTACTCGTTTCTACGTTAAAGGTTCAGAAGTGTAATACAGATCAGGTTTGGGTTGCAAAGCCATATTTTTTTTCCCCAGTACATAAAAAGTGATATTTCATTTCAGAATATCTTTTCAGTTAAAGAAATATCTGGATATAACCTAGAATCTTATTATGTAATTCAAGACTCACTAATCCTCCTAATTTTTTTTTCCTAAGTTCTTCAAAAAATTGTTTTAGTCTCTTTTCTTATATTTTTGCTTTAATTTCCAGTTCTATTCATTTTTATTGTGATTAAGCTCTGAAAAGCCTTTCTTCATATCATATTCAGATTGATAATTAGTTTGAAGGTATGCGTCACTCTACAATAGCTTCTGTTATTGCACAGTTTTTATAAAAATAATTAAAATATGGCTACCCTCTCACTCCTGAGAAGCCTGTAATCCAGGTAGCAGGGAACAGAGTATGAGTTCTGATCTTTCTTGCTTTTGACTCCAAAGGGAAAAGATGTAAATATAAATATCTATTTACAAAGAGACTCGTGTCACTGTAGTTCTATTAAATCAAGCTATGGCAGTTAATACTAGGTTCTCTTTTACTAACATTTCACATGTTGCAGGTCATAAACTGATGATCCAACAAGATTAGGAAAAGTTTTCTCCCAGAGTACTAGTTAGTGTCAGTTTATCTGAGTTT